>CAKNYM010047623.1:0-32967 GCA_932195095.1 Andricus curvator
GGGGGGGGGGGAGTCGATCGTTTGTTAGAGAAATTCAATAATGCAACCGACGGCTGACAAGAGCACCGTCGTACTGACGACAACCTTCCTCACTCTCCTCAAAGAGTGAGCCATTGTCATCGTTTATCAATCTGTCACTTCTTATAAATAAGAGAGTCAACATGTGATCAGTAAAAGAGAGCTGAAGACTCTTCATTGGATTCCTCTTGAATCTGTCGCGAAGAACTATATGAAAAATTAGGAGGGCTTCTCTGAATTTATTACCAAAAGTGTCCAAATGGGAAGGTTCTGTGAAGGTAATATTGTGTGACACTCGGACCCCGATTTAGTAACAGTGTCGGGAGTTGCCTGCTAGTAGAATTGTTACTAAATCGGGGGAATCGAAACGTGAACAGTCAGGGCTGGCTGGAACGTTTCCAATTAGAATATTGCGCAATATACTCGACTGAGTACTCGCGCACTGCGGCCCTTTCGACGCGAGAGTCGCAACCGACTCGCCCTGCGCGCTGAGAAAGTTGGTGAGAATTTGGTTATACTTTAAATTATTTTCTTGAAAATTCATTTTCATTTTTGAAGATTCATCATTTGAAAATTTGTGTGTTTGGTTGAGGATTTAAGTATACCGTATTGCTAAAAATTCCCTTTTTTGACTGATATATAATTTGCTTCCCTCAAAATGTAAATATTCCAGTTTTGGTAGAAAATCGATACATTGAATTGAAGATTTATCTTTTCAGGTTGAAAATTCATTTATTTTGTTTAACATTTATCTTTGTGGCTATTTTGTTAGAAATTCGTATTTTTTTCTTCAACTATTTTGGAATAAAAATAAAAAAAGTTTTTTGTTGAAATATCTTTTTTCAGATTTTTTTACCTGTTACATGTTTAGTTGAAAATTTATATTTTTATGAAAAATGAACTAGTTGCTTTGACTTTGAACTACTTGGTAAATTTTTTTTTTTTAAGATTCAATATTTTCGTTGAAAATTCAACTATTTGGGAGCAAAAATTACCTTCTTTGTTTCAAATTTCTTTCATTTATTTGGAATCTATTAAATTAAATAGTTTGAAGGTACAATATTGGTTATCTAAATAATTTAACTAACTATATAGAAAATAAAAAATAGTTTTTACAACATACATATTGTAGAATACTCTATAGCCTATGTGAATAAAAATATAATATCATGTATTTACAAATTTAAATATTTTATAACAAGTACAACTTAATAATACTCAGAGTAAAACCAATTAATTTAAAAAAACGGATTTTCAACAAAATATTTTAATTTTCAATCAGAGTGAGAAATTTTCAAATAAAATGCTGATTCTTCGACTGGAATAATTGAATTTTAAACCAAACAGATACATTTTCAGCTGAAATGAATCTTCAATCAATTACAAAATTTTGGAAAATTTTCTTAAGAATCCTAGGAAAATTATATTTATACCTATAACCTTAAAAATAAATAACTTAAGAAATAAACAGTTATTCAAAAATTTTATTTTGTATAAAAAAATATTTTCCACCTTAAATTATAATTTGGTTGAAATTTTTCTTTTTTCTTCATTAAAAATTTTTTTTATTTCAAAATTTATTTATTTTGTTGAAATCTCATTCTTTGAAGGTTGATTTCAACTGTTTTTAATTAAACATTAGAATTTTTTCATTGAAATAGCAATTATTACATTTTTCGTTGAAAATTCAGCTTTCTTGGTTGAAAATTCAACTGTTTAGTAAAAACTTTATTTTTTTGTTGAAATTTTGATTGACATACAGAAATATTTAAAAATGTTGGAAAATTTTCTTAAGAATCTTAGGAAAATGATATTTATACCTATAACCTTAAAAATAAATAACTTAAAAAATAAACAGTTATTCGAAATTTGTATTTTGTATACAAAAATATTTTTCACTTTAAATTATAATTTTGTTGAAATTTTTCTTTTTTCTTCATTAAAAATTTTTTTTATTTGAAAATTTATTTATTTGGTTGAAATCTCATTATTTGAAGGTTGATTTCAACTGGTTTTAATTAAAAATTAGAATTTTTTCATTGAAATAGCAATTATTACATTTTTTGTTGAAAATTCAGCTTTCTTGGTTGAAAATTCAACTGTTTAGTAAAAACTTATTTTTTTTTTTTTAATTTTGATTGAGATACAGAAATATTCAAAAATCTTGGAAAATTTTCTTAAGAATCTTAGGAAAATTAGATTTATACCTATAACCTTAAAAATAAATAACTTAAAAAATAAACAGTTATTCGAAATTTTTATTTTGTATACAAAAATATTTTTCTCTTTAAAGTATAATTTGGTTGTAATTTTACTTTTTTCTTGACTAAAAATCGTTTTTACTTGAAAATTTATTTATTTTGTTGAAAATTCATTTTTTCAAAGTTAAATTCAACCGTTTTTTATGTAAAATATCTTTTTTTTATTGAAATAGCGATTATCACATTTTTCGTTGAGAATTAACCTTTTTGCCTGAAAATTAAACTATTCGGCTGAAAACGTTTTTTTTTTTAAACACAAATTTTAATTTGAAATATCTGAAATCTTACAAAATATTTCGAACCTTTGTTAAGAATCTTGGAAAACTTATATTTATTTTTACAATTTTATTTTAATTGTAAAATAATTTTAATTGGAAATTAATTGTAAATAATTGTAAAATAAATTCAACGAAATTCTTTTTATCAAGGAATATCCCATGATACTACCTCCGCGGTGATTTGTTATCAAAAATGTAATTTTTTAATAGAAATTTAATGTTCTGGGTTGAAAATTATACTATCTCATTGAATTTACTTGAATTTTATTGAAAATTATTTTTAGTTGAAAATTTATCTGTTTTAGGTAAAAATTCAACTATTTGTCGAAAATCCATCTTTATGGGTAAAAGAGTACTTCAAATTCATTTCTTGGGTTGAAAATTTAACTATTTTGTTGAGAATTTATTTCTCTTTTGGTTGAAAATTCACTTTACTCACTGTAAATTTAACTGTTTCATTCTTGGTAGAAAATTGATCTTTTTTGATAGAAGTGTAATCTTTTTTTTTAAATGATCTGTTTTGAAAAAAATTTAAATATTCTATTTTTCGTTAAGAATTCATTTCTTTGGTTGAAAAAATACTATTTAGTTGAAAATTCGTATTGATTTGCCCCCCTCTGAAATCGAATGATTAAATTTATCGGACCGTTTAAATTTTTTCAAAAATCCACCTGAAATCTTTGTGAAATAAATAATTATTAATTAATTGATAATTAAATAATTAAGTCTTTGTGAAATCTTTTAAAAATTTCAGAAATCTTTGCGAAATATTTGAAACATTGTAAAATTTTTGAATTGTGTGTAATCTTCCTGAAATATTTGAAAATATTTGACATATGTTTTTTTTCGGTTTATTTATTTATTTTTCATCATAAATACTATTAATTTCACGTTTTCTGCAAAAACCATAAATAATAGTGCTAACGAAAAATAATGTATTGTTATTATTTTTGTAACTGAAAGTAATGATTAATTGAATTAATTTTTAAAAAATGGTTGAATAAGTTTATTATTTTTTGAATAATTACATATGACCGACTTTGTAAGCACCAGGAATAATTCCCTTATAGCCACCATTGTCCTCTATCATACCTATAGCTTCCACCATCCTTGTGGTTTCATTAACGGTACATGCAGAAGCCACATAAGCATAACATAAATAAATTATTGTTTCTATTAATTTTCATTAGTTTCATCAATTTCACTAATTGCTCCTTGCTCAAAAAAAAAAACATATTTCATTTTTATTTCTCATTTATAATATTATAAGGAATTATTTATCAAAAAATTATATACTTAAGACAAATAGTAATTCAATTATATTAATTAATTTTTTTCTGAAAAAAGATCTTCTCTTTTCGCTCTGCTGGGAATCGAACCACAGAACTTCCGATTGCCGGTCGGGTGCGTTCCCATTAAGCTACTAGGGAGATCGAGAGAAGAAACTTTTTTCAGAAAATACGCGCATTATTTTGCTAGGTGGTACAAGTTAAATTTTTCAAGGAGTCTGTATTATCATCAAAGAATAACATAAAATTTTAACAAAACAAAAAAAAAATAATTTCTGTTATTCTTTGATGATAATACAGATTCCTTGAAAAATTCAACTTGTACCACCTAGCAAAATAATGCGTGTATTTTCTGAAAAAAAGTTTCTTCTCTCGATCTCTCTAGTAGCTTAATGGGAAAGCACCCGACCGGCAATCGGAAGTTCTGTGGTTCGATTCCCAGCGAAGCGAAAAGAGAACATCTTTTTTCAGAAAAAAAATTAATTAAAATAATTTTAAATCCATATCTCCATCTAGTCTGAAAAGACGTTAAAATTTTCTGTTATTCTTTTATGATAATACAGATTCCTTGAAAAATTCAATTATACCCAGCAAACACGTTCTATAACTGTTCTATATCAAAAAAGGAACAGTGTTCTATAACAATTGTTACAATCTGGTGCGAGAACTATTCTAGAACAATATTGTAACAGTGTTCTAGATCTTTGTGACCTTATTGTAACAGAACCGTTCTAGATCTATGTGACGGCAGTGTTCTATAACAGTTGTTATGGAACTGTTCTAGAACAAATTAATCACAGACGTTCTATAACATTTGTTCCCAGCTTGTTCTAGAACTGTGCTGTAACGGTGTTATGTCGACGTTCTAGAAAGCTGTTACGAATGTGCTTTAGAACAAATCAGGAACAAAAATTAGTAACTGTTACCAAACAGTTGTTACATAATTGTTCTAGAACAAACTTATCACAGACGTACTATAACATTTGTTCCAAGCTTGTTTTAGAACTGTGCTATAACGGTGTTATGTAGAAGTTCTAGAACGATGTCAAGAATTGTTCGAAAGTTGTTATAGAATGTACAAAAGAGAGTTCTTAATTTGTTCGAGAATTGGTACAGAATATGTGCAACCGAGTTATAGATTTGTTCCAGAATTGTATCCGAACATGTGTAACAGCGTTCTAGATCTGTGACAGAATTGATACAAGATGTGTGTAATCGAGTTCTAGAATTGTTCTAGATCTGTTACAGAATTTTTACAAATTTGCAACTGAGTTCTAGATCTGTTACAGAATTGTTACAAAGCATTGTAACTGAGTTCTAGATCTGTTATAGAATTGCTACAAAGCACGGTAACTGAGTTCTAGATCTGTTACAGAATTGTTACAAAGCATTGTAACTGCGTTCTAGATCTGTGACAGAGTTGTTACAAAGCATTGTAACTGAGTTCTAGATTTGTTCTAGAATTGTTACAGACCGCT
This sequence comes from Andricus curvator, assembly GCA_932195095.1. Taxonomy (NCBI): domain Eukaryota; kingdom Metazoa; phylum Arthropoda; class Insecta; order Hymenoptera; family Cynipidae; genus Andricus; species Andricus curvator. The sequence continues at coordinate 5,325 of CAKNYM010047623.1, forward strand.
TGTCACAGTGTTCTAGAACTTTTACATAATTGTTACAGAGTTTGGGGGATGACATAGTTACTCGCTGGTTACTAACTTGTTAGTAACCTGTTCTAGAAAGTGTTCTTTTGTGTTCTAGAACAGTTACAGATCTGTTATATATCCATGTTTGCTGGGTAGTAACCATTGCTTTATTATCGCAAAAAGTTCTAAAGTCATCGTAATTGCACACGCCGAGGCTGAAAAAGATAAAATAAATAAAAATAATTTTAAGAAATATGTTGTTAAAACTTATCTATTATTTTCTTTTCTCTTCGGCAATTTAAAAGTGAAACACAAAATTTTTGTATTTTATAGTATCTATTGTTTAAAAGTTAACATAACCCAAAATTGTTCTAAAATATTAATCTTATTTGAAACATTCATCGTCATCCGGTGAAAACACGAGCATAACCTGAAATTTAATTTTTTTTTTTAAATCCAATTATTTTTATTTAAAATATTGATTTCTGATTTTGAATAGACAACATAACCTAAAATTGTACACAAAATTTTAATCTACTCTGAAATCTGATGATTTTTCCAAGTTACGAATATCAATTTTGGACTAAAAATACTAACATAAGATAACAAATTATTCAAAATTAGAAATATCTTTTGAAATATGATAATTTTCTACTACAAATACAGATTTCCGGTGTAAACCGTTAGCCTAACCTAAAATAGTTAGAAAATTGTGAATTATCTTCGAAATATATATTTTTTTTTATTAAAAAGACAAAGATCCAATGAAAAACACTAATCAAATCCGAAATAATTATTAAAAAATTGTCAACCTTGTTCAAATTAACATTAGTTTTTTCTATAAAAACTGATGATTCTTTAATAAAAATTTCATTTTCTGACGAAAAACGCTATTACTACTCGAAATTGTTCTAGAGTCTGAATTTAATTATTATAAACAAAAATAATTGTATTTAAATCTAATGATTTTTGATTATGAAAATATCGATATCAGGTAAAACACGCTAACATAACCTAAATTTGTTGCAAATTGTAAATATTCTTTGAAATCTACTAAGTTTTTATTGAAAATACCAATTTTTGATGAAATTGGTATTCTTAACTTATCAAAAATTAAAAATATAACTTAATCTCAATCAAAAAAGATTTTTATTTCCAATAAAAAACATTTAAATTCATACAGGAAAAACAAATTCTCAATAAAATAGTTGAATCCTCTACCAGAAAAGACTCATTTTCATCAGTTGTATTTTTAATCAAGAAACATTGAATATTAAAAAAAAAAAAATTTAGTAAAAAATATGAATTTTTCTCAAAAAAATTCATTTTCAACCAAATACATAAATTTTCTCTCAAGAAGATTACTTTTCTACCAAAAAAAGGCAAATTCTTAACTGAAATTATGAACCTTCGACCAAAAACATGACGAAAATATTTAAATTTTAAATAAAGAAAAATTGAAATAAAAAAAAAATATTTTAACAAAATAGTTGAATCCTCAACCAGTAAAATACATACATTTTCAACCAAGAACATTTTCAAACAAAGAGATGAATTTCGAACGAATTTTGATAAATTCTCAACAAAAAATACAATAGTTAATATTTAAAATAAAAAATATTTTTGATTTTGAATCAAAAAGGTTTGAATTTATCCGAAAAGACAAATTTTCAACCAAATAGTTTAATCCTTAGCCAAAAAAGATTGTAATTGCAATTTTAATAAAAAGAAGATGAAATTTTTTGAATTTGCCACCAAACAAGAATTTTCAGTCCAGAATTAAATAAAATTTCAGGCAAATTATAATATGAAGAAAAAATTTGTAATCCAAAATAAAAATTTCGAATGACTATTATTTTTTAAGTTTTTGCATTTTTTTTTTTCCTTCAGCTTATATAAATATAATTTTTCTAGGTTTCTCGAGAAAATTCAACAAGATTTTTGAAGATTTGAGATCTGTCAGGGAAATGTCTAGAAAATTTTAAAGAATTTTTTGTTATTCGACATAATTTTCCAAAATTTTAGGAAAAATTTGAGTACCGTAAAAGATATTTGAGACTTTTTGAAGTTTGGAAAAAATTTAAGAATATTTTTAAATGTCCGGAAATCTTTCAATTTTGAAAAAATTTTAGTTCTTTTAGTTTCCAAAAATTTCTAAATATCTTTCAAACTGACTCGAATTATACCTGAAATTGTTCAACAATCTTGTGGAGTATTATATTTTTTGAATTCTGAATACATTTTTAAATATTCTTTTAAAATAAATGTTGTAAAATGAAAATTCATTTATAATCCGAGAAATCTTGAGACAATTTTTTTATTCCCTTGAAAACTTTCGAAATTTTTAAAAAAACATCTAAGCTTCTTGTTCGAAATCTTCAGAAACCTACATTTTGTTTTAAATAAAATTATTTTTGTATCCTTTGAAAACTTCTAAATGCCTTAAACTTATTCAAATTCTTTTAAAAATTTTGTGATCTTGCTAAATGAAAAATTTTGCTTTAAAATCTTCTACATACTTTTCCGAAATTTTAGGAAATTATTTGATATCTTTTTAAATCTTCGTATATTTTTTCTTCAAATTACTTTCAAACAAATTATTTAAATTTTCCCTAGAATCTCATGATAAAATTTTATTCTCTTAAAACCTTCGAAATCCTTATAAATCTTCAAAATTTTATTTAAAAATTTTCAAAAATCTTTTTCAATGTGTAAAACGGTTTGAAAATTATAGTCTGGTAGCAAAATTTTGAGTACAGAATTACTTCCCAATATTAAAAAATAATTAAAATTGAAATTTCCTCTTTTATCAGCAATGTTTAGCAAAATTGAGAATTCGCATTGGCGAAATCAAAAAAAAAAAAATTAATAAAAAATGTAAGCCAAACAACGCAGGATATGAAAAAAAATGTATTCAAGAAAAACGTTCATTTGTAAAAGACTGACAAAAAAAAACACAAGGTAGAATAAAATGTTTAATAAATGTTCGTTAAAGCCGAAGGAGCTTTAACAAAAGAGAATTCACAATCACTAAATTTCAGTTTTTTATGGTTTGACCTTTAAGTCTGTTTTCGGTTTAATATGGATATTTTTAATTTAAAATTGATATTTTATAGGTAAAAATGCATTTGTTTTGTTTTAAAATCGTATTATTTGGGATGAAATTATTCTCTTTTTGTTGAAGCTTTAAATATTTTGTCGAAAATTCATATTTTCGGGTTGAAAATTCAACAATTCGGTAGTAAATTAATATATTTGGTTGAAAATGAACTTTTTTTGATGAAAATTCATATTTTTAGTTGAAAATTTAACTATTTTTGTGGATATTTAGTCTTTTTGGTTTCAAAATTCAACAGATTTGTTAAAAACTAATTTTATGTGAGATTTACCTTTTTGGTTAAAAATGGAAGTACTTTGTTTATTATTGTTTGATAAAAATGCATGTTTTTGTTTTAGGACTTCACTATTTTGAAGAAAATTTAACTGTTTAAAAAAAATCCTCTTCTTTGCTTAAAAAATCAACAATTTCGTAGAAAATTAATCAACTTGATTGAAAATAAACTTTTTCTTTTAAAAATTAATCTTTTAGTTGAATATTCCATTATTTTGATACATATTTCGACTCTTTGCCTTCAAAATTCCATAATTTTTTTAAAAAATCATTTTTTTAAGATTACCTCTTTGGTTGAAAATTTAACTCCTTTGTTTAATGTTCGTTTTTTTTTGGTTTGAAACAAATTTTTTTATCTACAAATTGAAATATTCCATTTTTGTTTAAAAATTGATTGTTTATAGTTCAAAAATTAACCTATTTGGTAAAAAATTCAAGTATTTCTTTGAAAATTCGCCTTTTACTTTTTGGGTAGAAAATTACTCTTGTTTGCTGAAAATCGAACTTTTTGGTTTCGGATTGAACTATTCTGTTAGAAATTCTTCTTCTTGATTGAATTCAACTGGTTGAAAATTACTTTTTTTCCCCTAAACGTAATTTTTTCAAGCGAGAATTTAACTTCTGCATTTTTCGTTGAAAAGTGACCTTTTTTAGTTGAAAATTCATCTTTTTTTAATAAAAATTAATTCTTATTAAAAATTCTTCTTTTCCTGCTTAAAAGTAAACTTTTTTCTAAAATATTCGAATTTTTAGTTTGAAAAATTAACTATTTTGTTACAAGTTTCTCTTGTTGGTTGAGGATTCATCGTTTCAATTGAAAATTTAAGTTTGGGTTAAAAAATTATACTACTTATTTGAAAATTTAACTATTTTGACCGAAATGATTTTTTTCTGGAAAATTTATTGCATTATGTGAAAATTTAACTATTCTACTTTTGGTTATAAATTTATCCTCTCTAAATGGAAACTTCGACTATTTCGCAGAAAATTCCTGTCTTTTGTTAAAGATTTTTTTTTAAATTTTGTTCCTTTAGAAATAAATTTTGGAATCAAACTATGAATAGAATCTTTTCATCATTTTCAAAACATGTGGTCAAAAAATTTGATGAATATTAAAAAAAAAAAAAATACATGTTAAGGGTAAAATTATAAAAAATTAAATATGTACTGACTGTTGATAAAATAATTCCACTAGGAATCTGTATTATCATCGGAGATGGTAACGATCAATCAGAATAGAAATCTTTTCACACACCGTAAAAATGGAAATCTACAATATCGATCAAATTTATCTCCTCTAATACAGAAAATTTTAACGTATTTTCAGAATGGACGAAGCTATAAATTAAAAATTTTTATAATTAAATTTATTCAGAAAAAAGATCTCCTTTCGAACCGCTGGGATTCGAACACCAGGTCAACTGATTGCCAGTCAGGTGCTCTACCACTAAGGTACTAGAGAGATCAGGAGAAGAATCTTTTTTCTGAAACACGCATTATTTTGCAAGATGTTATGTTTTAATACATGTCTATTTTACTAGAAATCTGTATTATCATCGGAGATGGTAACGGTCAATCAGAAGAGAAATCTTTTCACGCACCGTGAAAATGAAAATCTACAATATCCATCAAAGTTGTCTCCTCTAATACAGAAAATTTCAACGTATTAAAAAACATAACATCTTGCAAAAGAATAAGTGTTTCAGAAAAAGGATTCTTCTTCGATCTCTCTAGTAGCTTAGTGGTAGAGCACCAGACCGGCAATCAGTTGACCTGGCGTTCGAATCCCGGCGGAGCGAAAGGAGAAGGTGAATTTTCTACCAAAGAATTTTTTACCAGTTACATAAAACGAAAAAAAAAACGAATTTTCAACAAAATAGTTGAATCTTCAACCAAATAGATGAATCTTCAATAGGGTGGTCCAGAAATAAAATAGCAATTTTTTGTTCGAAGTTTTATGAATAACGCCCGGGTTCGAATCCACACGAAATTAAATCCATTTTTTGTTGTTAAAAAAAATGATATTTCGAGGTGGCGGAAACCCCATGAAGTTAAACACGTATTTCCCATAAAAAAAGACGTTTTTGTAAATTTTATTCAGAACCATTAATATTACGTGAATCGAGTTCAAACTGAAAATTTCTCTTCACAATTAGCCATAGAGTACGAATAAAATATCACTTTACAAATATCACCCCCATAAGTCTGTTTTATAGGGTCCCAAAAAATCCCCATAATTGAAAAAAATGCGTTTTGCGAGTTTATGGCACTAATTATGATTTTTTTGCGGTTTTTTAATGCAAATTGTTTTTGATACATAAAACACTACTTTATACTGATAATTAGATGTTTACATAAATTGTTTAAATAATTTATTACTGGTTTTGGAAATTTTCTCTTAGAATGGAGATAGAAAACCGCGTTTTTTTTTCTGAAATTTTCAACTTTTTGTTCACTTTTCACTTGTAGTGAGTTAATTTTTAATTGACTATAGCAAAAATAATTGTTTATACAAATTATTATTGTCTATAGCTATCTTCTTTTATATTAATACTAGATAGTTGCAGTTTTTTCTGAATTTTTCAAATTGTGTCCATTTTTCAATAAGTAATAGTTAATTCAAGTTAACAAAAATAATTGTTTGAATAATTTATTATTATTTTTAATAATACTCCCTTTGCTTATTGGTAGAAAGTTGCGGTTTTTGTGTGAATTTTTCCATTTGTCTATTTTTCACTTGGAGTGACTTAACAATTAATAAAGTTAGGCAAAAATAATTGTTTAAACAAATCATTATTGTTAATATCTATCGTCATCTTTATTAATGCCAGATAGTTTTGGCTTTTTTCTGAAATTTTTAAGTTATTGCCCACTTGTCACTTAGTGGAATAATAATTAATGCAAGTTAATAAAAATATTTGTTTAAATTATAAATAATCATTGTTTATAATCTTCAAATTTTCAGTTTCAAAAATTAATATCCAACAATAAACCTAATTTTCATCCAGTTGGATTCATACAAAAAAAATGAAATTTCAAGAAAAGTAGTTGAATCCTGAACCAAAAAAGATAAATTTTCAACCAAAATTAACTTTCTACCCAAAAAGACGAATTTTGGTCCAAATACATGAATTTTATGCCAAATAGTTGATTTTTTAACGTATGGGGAATAAATTTTGAAAAAGAAAGAAATACTTGAATTTTCAGAAAAAAAAATTAATTTTTCTCAAAACAAAAAAATTTTCAACCAAAAAAGGTTATCTTTTTACCAAATAGTTGAATTTTCAACCAAAAATATGAATTTTAACCAAATAGTTTAACTTTCCACCATATTGTTAAATTTTCAACCCGGAAAGGAAAATTTTCTATGAAAAAGTTTATTTTCAACCAAAAAGTATGATTTTTACGCCATAGAAGATGAATTTTCTACTAAAAAACGAATTTTTTGACCAGTTGAATCACATGAATATGAAGATTTTTTACCAGAATAGTTGAATCCTCAAAAAAGGTAGATGAATTTTCAACCATAAACGATAAATATTAAACCAAATTGTTGATTTTTGAAATCAAGAAGATATTTTCTGAAAAAAATGAAAGCCTCAAATTTTCTGTTTAAAAAATTAATATCCATAAAAAAATCAATTTCAAACCAGTTGAATTTAACCAAAAAAGATGAATTTTCAACCAAAAATTGATTTTCAACACAAAAAGAAGAATTTTTGTCAAAACACATGAATTTTTTGCCAAATAGTTGATTTTTGAACGTATAGGGGATAAATTTTCAGAAAGAAAGAAATTGTTAAATTTTCAGATAGAGAAATTAATTTTTCCAAAAAAAAAAGGAATTTTCAACAAAAAAAAAGTTAAATTTTCAACAAAAGAGGTGAATCTTAAAAAATGAATTGTTAACGAAATAGTTCAATTTTCAACCAAAAAATGTTAACTAATAACTATATTTTAAAACCAAACAGTTGAATTTTCAACCAAAAATATGAATTTTTATAAAAAAGGTTTTTTTTAACCAAATAGTTTAACTTTCCAAGAAATTGTTAAATTTTCAACCTGAAAAGGTAAATTTTCTATGAAAAAGTTCATTTTCAACCAAAAAATATGACTTTTCCACTATAAAAGATGAATTTTCTACCAAAAAACGAATGTTTTGACCAGTTGAATTACACGAATAATAAAGATTTTTTACCAAAATAGTTGAATCCTCAAAAAAAGTAGATGAATTTTCAACCATAAACGATAAATATTAAACTATTAAAATATTAAATATTAATGGAATCCTTAAATCTTCAGTTTAAAAAATTAATATCCATAAAAAAATTAATTTTAAACCAGTTGAATTTAACCAAAAAAGATTAATTTACAACCAAAATTAATTTTCAACACAAAAAGACGAATTTTTGTCAAAATACATGAATTTTATGCCAAATAGTTGATTTTTTAACGTATAGGGGATAAATTTGCAAAAATGAAGGAATAGTTAAATTTTCAGATAGAAAAATTAATTTTTCTCTCGAAAAAAAGGAATTTTCAACAAAAAAAGTTAAATTTTCAACAAAAGAGGTTTACACCATTAATGAATTAGGTGAATCTTAAAAAATGCATTTCTAACGAAATAGTTCAATTTTCAACCAAGTAGTTGAATTTTCAACCAAAAAAGGTTAACTTTCAACCAAATAGTTGAATTTTCAACCAAAAATATGAATTTTTAACAAAAAATGTTTTTTTTAACCAAATAGTTTAACTTTCCACCAAATTGTTAAATTTTTAACCCCAAAAGGTAAATTTTATATGAAAAAGTGCATTCTCAACCAAAAAAAGATGACTTTTCTTCACCACAGAAAATAAATTTTCTACTAAAAAACGAATTTTTTCACCAATGACTCACACGAATAATAAAGATTTTTCACGAAAACAGTTGAATCTTGAAAAAAAGTAGATGAATTTTCAACCATAAGCGATAAATATTAAACCAAATGGTTGATTTTTCAAATCAAATAGATATTATCTGAAAAAATCAATCCTTAATTTTTCAGTTTGAAAAATTAATATCCATGAAAAAATCAATTTCAGAAAGTTGAATTTAACCAAAAAAGAAGAATTTTCAACCAAATAGTTGAATCCTCAGTAAAAAAAATGAATTTTCAACAAAAAATATTAATGTTTTAACCATAATGTCGGATTTTCATTAAAATACCTCAATTTTATGCCAAATATTTGATTTTTCAACTTTTAAGAATTATGTTGCAAACAAAATAGAATATTTCAATTTTCAGATTAAAAAACTAATTTCTTACAAAGAGAACGAACTTTCAGCAAAAAGAGTTTTTACAGCTAAAGAGGTGAATCATAAAAAAATGAATTTTTAACAAAGAAGTTCAACTTTCAACAAAGAAATTGAATTTTCAAAAAAAAATCATTTTGAAGCAAATAGTTGAGTTTTTAACCAAAAATATGAATTTTCCAAGAAAAAGTTATTTCAGAACCAAATAGTTTAATTTTTTCCCAACTTGTTGAATTTTAAAGCCAAAACGACGAATTTTTAATACAACAGTCGAATTTTTAATATAAAAGTTGAATTTTTCAGCCACAAAGATGAATTTTTTAGTTAAATTCTCAAGGTGTAAAAGTTAATTTTACACGCAAAAAAAAGGAATTTTCAACAAAAAAGGATCCATTTCTAATTAAAGAAGAGTATCTTAAAAAACGAATTTTTAACAAAGTAGTTTAACTTTTAGCCAAATAGTTGAATTTTCAACAACAAAATATGAGTTGCCAACAAAAAAAGTTCTCAACCAAATCATTTAAATTTCCATCAAATTCTTAAATTTTCAAGCCAAATCGAAAGATATTTTTTTAACCAACAAATAAACCTAATTTAAAACTAGTTGAATTCATAAAAAAACGAATTGTTATAAAAAATAGTTGAATTCTTATTTAAAAAACATGAATTTTTAACAAAGAATAATTTTTTACACAAAAAGACGAATTTTCGTCTAAACACATTTTAGATTAGATTTTTCAACTTATAAAGAATAAATTCTTTACAAGAAAGGAATAGTTAAATTTTCAGATCAAAACATTAATTTTGCAACAAAAAAAGGAATTTTCAACAAACAACAATTCAACTAATGAAGTGAATCTTACAGAAATGAATTTTAAACAAATAAGTACAACTTTTAACCCAATTTTTAAGATTTCCAACAAAAAAGCTGAATTTTCAACCAAATGGATGAAATTTTAACCAAATAGTTGAATTTTAAACCAAAAATTTGAATTTTAAACAACAAAATTTAGTTGTCAACCAAATAGTTGAATTTTCCACCAATTTGTTGAATTTTAAAGTTAAAAGGACAAATTTTTTACAAAACAGTTCAATTTTCGACCCAAGAATATGAATTTTCAATCAAAAGAATAAATTTTCGACCACGAAAAAATTAATTTTTAAAAGTAGTTTGACTTCAAAAGAAGTAGGGGATTAAAAAAGAATTAATTCTCAACCAACGTGGAATAGTTGATAGTTTCACAGAAAAAAATTATTTTTAAATAAAAAACATTATAATTTAACCAAAGAAGACGAATTTTTAAAAAATAGTCGAATTCTCAATCACCCCAATCAATGTACAGCCAAAAAGATTAATTTTCTACCAAAAAAAAAAAAACGAATTTTCAATTACAAAAGATCAATTTTCACTCTGAAAAAGAAATCAATTTTCGACCAAATATTATATAGTTTTATTTTTGTTTAAAAAATTAATTTTTAACCAAAATAAAACGAATTTTTAACAAAATAGTTCAATTTTCAATCAAAGAAATTATTATTATTTATTATTATTAATCCTCAACTGTAGAAAACCCTCAACATCAATAGAAGATGATGAATCTATAATAACAAAAATTATTTTTCAACAAAAGAGTTCAACTTTCAACCCGAAAGATGATTTTAATTCAAGAAGACTAATTTACTAAAAATGGAATAGTTAAGGCTCTTAAAACGACTCGGGTTTTCACCACATACATAGTATGTCTACAAAGATGCGCAGTTGAATTTAATTTGTTATATTCAAATTTAATTTAATTTAAATCTTAACCACAAGCCTTAAGGTGCTTCAAACGAGTTGGTTTTTAGAAGAATAAAAAATACGGCTACAAGGATGAATTTTTTTAATGTAATATTTTTACCAGATAATTTAATACTTATACATATGCAGAACTAGAGCCGTTTCTCGAAAAATTATTTCCGAAATGAAAATATGCTGAAATTTCTGCGCCTGGAAATAGGCAACGCACCACTGGATGTGTACCCATGGTGGACTATAAACAGGCGCTCACCTTTTCAAAGTGCGTTTCATTTAACAAAAAAAAAAACAAGACCATTTTTCGAAATAAGGGCTCTATAGTCATACACATGTATAAGCCGTCAACTAGTGTGGTAAAATATTACATAAAAAAATCAATCCTTGTAGCCGTGGTTTGTTTTATTCTAAAAACTGACTCCTTTGAAGCACCTTAAGTGTTCAACCAAACAGAGGCATCTTCCATGAAAAAATTAATTTTTAACAAATTAGTTCAACTTTCAATCAAGTAGATGAATTTTTGACAGAAAATATGCATTTTTAACAAAATAATTAAGTTTTAAACAAAATAGTAGAATTTTTGACCAAACGAGATGAAGAGTTCTTTTAAGTCAGTTTGTATTTAAACGAAAAAATGGGAAAAAGTGAAAATTTCTCGACAACCGGAAAGAAAATGAGAATTCCTTAAAAAATGGAAAAAGAGTGTGAAGTCTGAAATATAATAAGCCGAAAGTGATTTTCAAACCTAATAAGTTATTATTTAACTGTACCGCCGTAGGGCCATCTTTCGCAAAATTCAATGTGGACATAATAAATAAATTGTGGATTATTATATATAATTGTAATAATTTTTGCTTCCTCATAGAGGAAACTTTGTAATGGCAACATTTTCCAAAAATTTTTAATTCATTTAATTAAACCTTCCTCAATTTGAAAATGTCTAATACAATGTTCTAAGCAATTGTCCGGATGTGTGTGTGTGGATGTCACACTTTTTTGTGAATACGATAACTTGAAAACGGTTGAATATAAATTGATGAAATTTGGAGGGCTTATTTTCATCACTGATATCTTAGAACTGACAAAAGGATTTCTGAAAATATTTATTGCATTTTTTTTAGCACTCAATAATATTTTTAAAATCGGGTTTTTTATAGTAAAACTTTTTTCATTTGCATAATTCAAAGTTGATGCAACAATATAAAAGATTCCTTGGTTCGAGACAAATCGATTGATCCATAATATAATATAATATAATATATATAAAATATATATAATATAATAAAAATAATATTATATAATTCATTTTATTGAAGAGAAGGAAAGTTATGGTAATTTATATATTTTGAAAATCAGTTTTTTATATTAAAGCTTTTTTCATTAAAATAATTCAAAGTTGATGCAACAACAAAAAAGATGCGTTGAGTCGAGCAGAATCGATTGACCTATAATATTAATACATTTTGTTGAAGCGTAGGGAAGTTATGGTAATTTATATATTTTGAAAATCAGTTTTTTATAGTAAAACTTTTTTCATTATTATAATTCAAAGTTGATGCATGAAAAAAAAGATGTGTTGATTTGAGTAGAATCGATTGACCTATAATATTAATACATTTTATTGTAGAGTAAGGAAGCTATGGAAATGCATGATATTTGAAAATACGATTTTTTATAATAAAACTTCAACATAATTTAAAGTTGATGCAAGAATATAAAAGATTCCCTGGTTCTAGACGAATCGATAGACCAACAATATTAATACATTTTATTGAAGAGTAGGGAAGTTATGGTAATTTGTATATTTTGAAAATCAGTTTTTCATAGTAAAACTTTTTTCATTAAAATAATTCAAAGTTGATGCAAGAACAAAAAAGATGTGTTGAGTCGAGCAGAATCGATTGACATATTAATACATTTTTTCGAAGAGTAAGGAAGCTATGGTAATGCATGATATTTGAAAATACGGGTTTTTATAGTAAAACTTTTTTCTTCAACATAATTCAAAGTTGATGCAAAAATATAAAAGATTCCTTGGTTCGAGACGAATCGATTGGACTATAATATTGACACATTTTATCAAAGAGCAGGCAAGTTAGGGTAATTTATAAATTTTGAAAATCGGTTTTTTATAGTCAAACCTTTTTCAATAATATGATTCAAAGTTGATGCAAGAACAAGAAAAATTTGTTGATTCGAAACAAATCGATTTTCCTATAATTTTAATGATCTATAATATAAAAAAAAACATTATATTAAAGAGTAGGGAAGTTATGGTAATCCAAAAGAAAAATGTGTTGATTCGAAGCGAATCGATTTTCCTATAATTTTAATGATATATGATATAATAAAAAAATATATATTAAAGAGTAGGGAAGTTATGGTTATTTATATATTTAAAAAATCGGTTTTTTATAGTAAAACTGTTTTCATTAACATAATTCAAAGTTGATGCAGGGAGAGAAAAGATGTGTTGATTCGAGAAGAATCGATTGACCTGTAATATTAATACACTTTATTGAAGAGTAAGGAAGCTATGGTAATGCATAATATTGGGAAATACGGTTTTTTATAGTAAACCTTTTTTCTTCAACATAATTCAAAGTTGATGCAAGAATATAAAAGATTCCTTCTTTCGAGCCCAATCGATTGACCTATATGGTCCATAGATTTTATTATAGAGTAGGGAAGTTATGGTTACTTATATATTTAAAAAATCGGATTTTTATAGTAAAACTTTTTTTATCAACATAATTCAAAGTTGATGCAACAACAGAAAATATATGTTGATTCGAGACGAGTCGACTGACTTATAATATTGATACATTTTATTGAAGAGTAAGGAAGCTATGGTAATGCATAATATTGGGAAATACGGTTTTTTATAGTAAACCTTTTTTCTTCAACATAATTCAAAGTTGATGCAAGAATTTAAAAGATTCCTTGATTCGAGACGAGTCGATTTACCTATAATATTCATAGATTTTATTGAAGAGTAGGAAAGTTATGGTTATTTATATATTTTTGAAATCGATTTTTATAGTAAAAATTTTTTCATTAAAATAATTCAAAGTTGATGCAAGAACAAAAAAGATGTGTTGAGTCGAGCAGAATCGATTGACATATTAATACATTTTTTCGAAGAGTAAGGAAGCTATGGTAATGCATGATATTTGAAAATACGGTTTTTTATTGTAAACCTTTTTTCTTCAACATAATTCAAAGTTGATGCCAGAATTTAAAAGATTCCTTGATTCGAGACGAATCGATTCACCTATAATATTTATAGATTTTAGTGAAGAGTAGGGAAGTTATGGTTATTTATATATTTTTGAAATCGATTTTTATAGTAAAAATTTTATCATTCTCATAATTCAAAGTTGATGCAAGAATATGAAAGATTCCTTGGTTCGAGAAGAATCGATTGCTCTGCAATATTAATACATTTTATTAAAGAGTATGGAAGTTATGGTAATTTATATATTTTGAAAATCGGTTTTTTATAGTCAAACTTTTTTCATTAATATAATTCAAAGTTGACGCAGAAACAGAAAAGATGTGTTGATTCGAGACGAATCGATTGACCTATAATATTAAAACATCTTATTGAAGAGTAAGGAAGCTATGGTAATGCATAATATTTGGAAATACTGCTTTTATAGTAAAACTTTTTTCTTCAACATAATTCAAAGTTGATGCAACAATATAAAAGATTCCTTGGTTCAAGATGAATCGATTGACCTATAATATTTATACATTTTATGAAAGAGTAGGGAAGTTATGGTAATTTATCTATTTTTAAAATCGTTTTTTATAGAAAATTTTTTTTCCTTCTCATAATTTAAAGTTGATGCGAGAATAGAAAAGTTGTGTTGATTCAAGAAGAATCGATTGACCTATAACATTGATAAATTTTATTGAAGAGTGAGGAAGCTATGGTAATGCATAATATTTGGAAATACAGTTCTTTATATTAAAACTTTTTTCTTCAAAATAATTCAAAGTTGATGCAACAATATAAAAGATTCCTTGGTTTTACACGAATCGATTGACCTGCAATATTAATACACTTTATTGAAAATTAATGAAGTTATGCTCATTTATAATATTTGAATCATCTGTTTCAAACAGGAAAACTTTTTTCATCGACATAATTCAAAGTTGGCGCATCAATAGAATTTTTTTTTAGTATTCTTTTTGATCATACATTTTCAAACAGAATAATTCTGGCAATTTTTGTAAAGAAATCGTAAAGCTGGGAAAGGGATAGGGTGAGACAGAACTTTTTTCTTTCCCTTTCCAGCTCAAAAAATTATTTGTATGATTTGTCTTCATATTTAAAAATTTTTTGCATCATTTTGTATTTTTTGTAAATTTCTATTTTTAAATTGATCAAAATAAAGACTTTGGTTTTTCTATTATTGAAAAAAATAACTCATGCTTCATCTATGAGGAAGCAAATACATTTGCTAACGGGAAGCAAAGTAGTGCTCATGAAATGAGCACCATATAATAAATACAAATAAAAAAAATAAAAAATAAATACAAACAAAGTGGAAACAATCAAAATCAAATTTACAGCTAGTTTAATAAAATAAAAGTTCCTTAATTAATTTTCCAACTTGATTAATTATTTTATTTTCCTTTGACAGTCATCTGGATCCAAAAGGACAGTCATTACGCTGCATTAAACCGCCACAGACGGGCACAGAAACAAATCATACGGATCAGGATAAAATAAGAAAGAAACACGATCGTATCATTAATCACTACGATTTATTGTTACGCTACAAAGTTTTCTTTTTTAAAGTTTCGCCGGTAATACGCTGCTTGAAAAACAATTTGTCGTCGATGTCACATGGTCGGCGCCGATGAACTCACGTTCTTGCGCCATGTCGTCAATCGAGTACTTAAATAAGAACAATTAAATTATAAAAAAAAAAATAAAAATAAAAGAAATAAAAATACAAGACAAGGAAACAATGATAATGAAAGACGACTCGCGTTTCCAGCTGAAAGTCGATTTAAGTACTTGGTAGATTCTAACGCGAAAAAGAATCTCTGATCGACTCTCCATACACAACGGCGAGAGGGAATCAAAAATTGGGGGGAAACGAACAGCACTAGTATACACAGCTTGCGTTTCGATTTTTTATCAGAGATAATTCCGATTTTTATCAGAGCAAATTCCGATCTCTATCAGAGGCCTGATTCCGATTTCTTCCTAATTTAGGAATGAAGCCTGATTCGGATCGCTTCCGATTTGTTCAGGGCAGGGGGATTTGGGGAGAAGGATGAAAGATCGTTGCGATGCCTTCGACTGCTTCTGGGTCTCCTCGTTAGAAAACTTTTTTTTTCACTAGTCCACAAATAATAAGTCCGGTCGATAATTATTCGACACTATCCGCGCTTTATTCAAGGTCGACTTTTTCACACTTTCACGGCCGTGGCGAGCATCAGCTCCTCTTTCTCTAACTATTGCAAATCCCCTTGAGGGAGGCGCAGCAGCGACTTCTCACTGATTGCAGATGGCACAGCCATGTTCTCAGCCTGTCGATCAGCTCCGCGCAATCCGACGCTATGTCCACACATTCATCGGCCTCTGTTTCTAAAATGCAGAAAAAAATTGTTATAAAAGAAAAATTATTTTTATCATTCGAGGGTGAATTAAAGAGGAAGTTTTGTTTTTAAGGAGATGATAGAGGAGTCTCGTACAGGTTGGGACACTGTATAGGTTGGAACAGCCCCTTTTCTCAATTTCTTTGCCCTGGTGCCACCTGTTATGACTGGCACATATTAGTATTACTATTAATACTAATTCTGGATAGTGATAACAGATGGCGCCAGTGCAAAGAAATGGAGAACAACACGCAGTCCCAGCCAATACAGTGTCCCAACCTGTACAACGCTCCCCTGCAAACTAAATAAGGATGAGACAGCAATTTTTGGACAATGTCAATTGAAAATATTAAATCAAGCATAAATTTTTGTTTATTGTATAAAACATGTTTTTTTCTCACTTTAAGGAAAACTGTTTGATTTTTAAAAATGTCTGTTTTGTATTATGATTTTATATGTGGACGTCCGCATGAAAAAAACTATTATGGCCATTTTTTTTTGTCAGGGTCATTATTATTATTTATTACTTTCGCCCTTTTCACACGGACTCGAAAAAAAGGATTTTGAGAGTGATTTTTCATGTTTTAATTCAAGAATATCAAATCGAGTATACATGTTTTTTTACTAGATTAAACTTTTTTTTTTACTCCTAACGAACATTTTTAATTCCAAAATTTTTATGATATGTATGAACTTTTGTTTTTATATTTTATTTTAATACGTTTTGTCATTTTAAAATATTAAATCAAGTATAAACTTTTGTTTATTGGATGAAACATGTTTTTTCTTACTTTAAGGAAGACTGTTTTAATTTTGAAAATGTATGTTTTGTGTTATATTTTTATATGTGGGCTTCCGCATGAAAACGTCTATTATGGCCAATTTTTTTTTTGTCAGGGTCATTATTATTTATTATTTCTGCCCTTTTCACACGAACTCAAATAAAATAATTTTGAGAGTAATTTTTCATGTTTCAATTCAAGAATATCAAATCGAGTATAAACTTTTGTTTACTAGATTAAACATGTGTTTTTTACTCCTAAGGAACATTTTCAATTCAAAAATGTGTATGATATGTATAAACTTTCGTTTTATATTTCATTTTAATATATTTTTTCATTTTTAAATATTAAATCAAGTATAAACTTTTTTTCGTAATTAAACATGTTTCGTTTGACTACAAATAAACATTTTTGATTAAAAAAATATTATTTTAAAATATTAATAAAATAAGTTTTAAAATCGTCTTGCATATTTCAATTAAAAAATATAACATCAGCATAAAAACTTTTGTTTACTAAATATTTTTCTTTTCGCTCCAAATGAACATGATCAATTTTTTTTTAATCTATGTTTTGTTTCATCTTTTAATATACAGTTTCAAATATTTTAAATTTTAATAAGATAACGTTGAGAATAGTGTTTTATATTTAAATTTAAAAATGTAAAATCAAGTAGACATTTTTTTTATAAATTAAACATATTTCTCTAGACATCAAGAAATATAATTTTTTTCACGTTTTGTTTTCTGTTTAGTTATAATGTTTCAAATATTCCAAATATCAATAAAATAATGTTGAATATTTTCACTGAAAAATATTAAATCAAGTGTTAACTTTTGTTTTTTGGATTGAACCTATTTCTTTTGACTCTAAATGAAAATGTTTGATTAAAAAAATGTATTTCAGTTTTATGTTTCAATATAATGTTTCATGTTTTAATTTCAAATATTAAATCAAGTACGAACTTTTGTTTACTGGATTAAACATGTTTTTTTCGACTCCAAATAAACATGTTTGATAGGAAAATATTATGTTCAGTATTATGTTTTTATATAATGTTTCAAATATTTAAAATTTCAATAAAATAATTTTCTAAACCGTCTTTCACGTTAAAATTGAAAAATATAAAATCAAGTATGAAAGCTTGTATGACTGGAGTAAATATGTTCCTTTTGACTCCGAAGGAACATGCTTAATTTAAAAAAAATCATGTTTTGCTTCATATTTTAATATAAAGTTTCAAATATGTCAAATTTCAATAAAATAATGTTTAAAATAGTGTTTCATCTTTCAATTTGAAAATCTTAAATCAAGTATAAACTTTTGTTTGCTGGATTAAACATGTTTCTCTAGACCCAAAAGAAAACATTTTTTTTTTTTTTTTTTTTTTTTTTTTTTTTTTTTTTTGTCAGAGTCATTATTATTTATTATTTTCGCCCTTTTCACACGGAATCGAATAAAATAATTTTTAAAGTGATGTTTCAACTTTTTTTTATTAGATTAGCATGTTTTTTTTACTTCTAAGGAACATTGTCAATTTAAAAATTTGTATGATATGTATAAATTTTTGTTTTATATTTTGTTTTAATATTTTTTTCACTTTGAAATATTAAATCAAGTATAAACTTTTTTTCGTGAATAAACATGTTTCGTTTAAATAAACATATTTGATTAAGAAAATATTATGTTCAGTTTTATGTTCTAATATAATGTTTCTAATATTTAAGGCATCAATAAAATAAGTTTTAAAATCGTCTTTCATGTTTATATCAAAAAATATAACATCAGTATAAAAACTTATGTTCACTAAATATTTTTGTTTTGGCTCCAAAGAAACATGTTTAATTTTTTTAAATTTATGTTTTGTTTCATCTTTTAATATAAAGTTTCAAATATTTAAATTTTGATAAAATAATGTTTAGAATAGTTTTTCATGTTTAAATTTCAAAATGTAAAATAAAGTATAAACTTTTTTGGATAAATTAAACATATTTCTTTAGACATCAAGAAATATTATTATTTTTTTAAAGTTTTGTTTTATGTTTATATATGTTTCAAATATTCCAGATATCAATAAAATAATGTTTAATGTTTTCATTTGAAAATATTAAATCAAGTGTCAACTTTTGTTTTTTGAATTGAAACTATTTCTTTGGACTCTAAATAAGAATGTTTGATTTAAAAAAATCTATGTTCAGTTTTAAGTTTTAATATAATGTTTCAAATATTTCAAATTTCGATGAAATAATGTTTCATGTTTTAATTTCAAATATTAAATCAAGTATAAACTTTTGTTTACTGGATTAAACATGTTTATTTCGACTTCATAGAAACATGCTTAATTACAAAAAAATATGTTTTTATTTTTATTTTTTAATATAATTTTTTAAGTATTCTAAGTATTAATAAAATAATCTTCCAAATACTATTTTATTTTTTAATTCAGAAATGATAAGTCAAGTAGAAGCTTTTATTTTTTAGATTAAACATGTTTCCTTTGACTCCAAATAAACATGTTTGATAGAAAAATATTGTGCTCAGTTTTTTATATAATGTTTCAAATACTTAAAATTTCAATAAAATAATTTTCTAAACCGTCTTTCATGTTAAAATTCAAAAATGTAAAATCAAGTATGAAAGCTTGTATTTACTTGTTCCTTTTGACTCCGAAGGAACATGATAAAATAAAAAAATATATATTTTGTTTAGTATTTTAATATGAAGTTTCAAATATGTCAAATTTTGATAAAATAATGTTTAAAATAGTATTTCATCTTTCAATTTGAAAATGTTAAATAAAGTATAAACTTTTGTTTGCTGGATTAAACATGTTTCTCTAGACCCAAAAGAAAAATTTTTTTATTTACGTTTTCTTTTATATTTTAATATACTGTTTTAAATATTCCAAATTTCAATAAAATGATGTTTTATGTTTTCATTGAAAAATATTAAATCAAGTATAAGCTTTTGCTTTTCATATTAAACCTTTTCCTTTTAAATCAAAATAAAAATGTTTGATTCAAAAAAATGTATGTTCAGTTTTATATTTTAATATAATGTGCCAAATATTTGAAATTTCGATAAAAGAATGTTTCACGTTTTCATTTTTGAATATCAAATCAAGTATAAACTTTTGTTTATCAGATTAAATATGTTTGTTTCGACTTCAAAGGAACATTCATATTAAAAAAAAAAGAATTATTTTTTGTTTTATTTTTTAATTTAAAAATAGTAAGTCAAGTAGAAACTTTTGTTTTTTTGGAATAAATACGTTTCTTTTGATCCCAAATAAGCATGTTTAAATAAAAAAAATATTTTTAGTGTTAGGTTTCAATATAATGTTAAAAATATTTTAAATTTCAATAAAATAATTTTTAAAACGGTCTTTCAAGTTCTAATTGAAAAATGTCAAATCAAGTATAAACTTTTTTTTAGTGGATTAAACATGTTTCTTTCAACTTTACAGAAACATGCCTATTTATAGGAAAAAAATATGTTCTGTTTCGTGTTTTATTGTAATATTTGAAAAATTTCTTGCAACGAAATAATGTTTCATGTTTTAATTTAAAAATATTAAATCAAGCATAAAATGTTGTTCATTGGATTGAACATGTTTTTTTTTTTTTATTTCAAAGAAAAATGTTTAATTTGAAAAAAAAATATATGTTTCAAGATAATATTTCAAATATTTCAAATTTAAATAAAATAATGTTTAAACTAGTGTTCCATTGCTTAATTTATAAATACTAAATAAAGTATAATTTTCTTTTTTTTTTGTATTGAACATGTTTCTTTTGACTCTATGTAAACATTTTTAAATAAAAAAAATATTATTAGTTTTATGTTTCAATATAATATTTCACTATTTTGCATTTAGGATCTATTATTTTGGACCAGCAAAACATTGACATTTTTATTGACATTTCAACAAAACCTTCTGTTTAAGTTAGGATGTTAACTAATATTAAAGAAAATAAATTATAGTCGCATTAAATTTTAATTGCGAAGCCAAAATTTTTAACAAAACTTACATTTTTTCTACAAGAATGTATTGTCTTGCTGAAACGTACTTCTTCTACTTATGACTGGACTCCGTGTTTTGTCTTGTCATTTATGCCATTTCTACTGAAATACTGAAATTAGTGTCAATCTGTGTTAACTTTATTTATATATATATATTTTTTAAATTAATATTCACACTGCTACCAAAAGAATTTAAATATTAAAAATTATTTATAAAAATGAAGTTTACACGCATTGACTCTTAATTTTAGTATGTCAGTAGAAATGACATAAATGGTAAGACACGCGGAGTCCAGTCTAAGTGGAACAAGTACGTTTCAGCAAGACAATACATTCTTGTAGAAAAAATTGAAGTTTTGTCTAAAATTTTGACTTCACAATTAAAATTAATTTAATTTAATTTAATGCGACTACAACTTATTTTTGTTTAATATTAGTTAAAATCCTAACTAAATATTAAAACACATTTGCAACCGTATTTTACTTATTAATTATAATTTTCATTCAAAATTGCAATAGTTACTTTTCATCGAAAAAAAAATCGATCAAGGGATGACTTTTTATTCAAACTATTATAATTTATAAAATTATGTAACCATAAATATAAGCATATTTGTAAAACATTGCTTGGAAATGAAAAAGAAAGTAAAGGGACTTAGATATAATTAGAAATAAAAAATTTTCAAAAAAGGGACGAAAATAAAGAATAGTTACAATTTTTGATTCCATTTTCTTCATTAGGTTACTGGATCAAGATAGCTCATTTGCAACAAAAAAAGTTTTAAAAGAAAATAATTAATCTGAAATCTATTTCATCAATTCCTTCAAACCATTATTCAAAATTTTTTTTTTTCAATTTTGTTTCCTTCAATGGAAATTTAAAGAGACTATTATTTATTTTCAACCCTAATCATTAAATCTATAAACAAATACCTATATGTATAATTAGAAGTAGATTATTGAAATAAATAATTATTTCAAAAGCTTGCACCATTAACCACATAAAAATTAAAAATGTGATTGACACATGTACCAGTGATAAAAGAATTAAATTTGGAAAAGAATAGAAAATAATTTTGAAAAGAAAAGAAAATAGAATGTGATATTTTAGTGAAAGTATGATATAATGCATCGAAAATATTTCGTTTCTGTTACGAAAGGAAGATTAATTACGTTGAAGGAATAGTGGTGATGGGCATATTATTGAAAAAAATATATATGAAAGATTTAATAATAATATATTTATTAATAAATATATTATATATTATTATAAAATATATAATAACTAATTAATAATTAACATTATTATTTTTTTCACATATTATTTTTTATTTATTTTAACCTTTGCTAGTCGTAATAGCTAATTACGTTTGTATAAATAATATGAGGATATAGTGATTAATAAGAGCAATATATATACGTACATGAAATGTAAATTAAATTTTTTAGTATTGTTTAAAATTTTACATTATAAAATTACAAAAATACTATTTCATGTACGTTTTTGCTTTAGAATAGTTTATTAATAAACAGACAAAAAAGCAAATGCAAAGAAAATATTTTTAATTTAATATCGAAGCCTTAATTCCAAACCGCTCCACATCGCGTTTAGGCAGGGTACAGTAGGGTGGTCCAAAAATACATTCGAATTTTTTTTTCTCAAATTTTTATATATATCGCCCGGAAATTTGTTGAAATCGACACAAAAATATATATATTTTTTTATGTTATTAAGTTCGACACGTATTTCCCATAAGAAAAAAAGATGTTTCTGTAAATTTCATTCAGAATCGTCAATATTAGCTGAATCGAATTGAAACACAATATTTTTTTTTCAAATTTAGCCATAGAATACGAATAAAATATTACTTTTTAAATATGACCCCCATAAGTCTTTTTTATAGGGTCCCAAAAAAAACCAAATAAGTTAAAAAATGAGTTTTGCGAGATTTTATCGCTAATTATGATTTTTTGCGATTTTTTAAACAAAAATTGTTTTAAATGCATAAAATACTACTTCATACTGATAACTATAATGTACAATAAATTGTTTAAACAATTTTTTATTGTTTGGAGAAATTTTCTTTTAAAATAGAGATAGAAAATCGCGGTTTTTTCACAAAATTTTCACTTTCTGTCCAATTTTCAATTAGGATAAGGTAAAAGTTAATTAATGTTAACAAATACAATTGTTTAAATAATTAATTATTATTGTCGATAATATTCTCTTTTAATAATAGTAGCAAGTTGCGGTTTTTCTGAAATTTTTAACTATTTGTCTATTTTCCACTTGGAGTGACTTAATAATTGATTGAATATAGAAAAAATAATTGTTTAAACAATTTATTATTGTTTATAACTATCCTTATCTATAATAATGCCAGATATTTGCGGTTTTTTTCTCTGAAATTCATCACTTTTTTCCAATTTTCACTTAGTGGGGTCATAATTAATGCAAGTTAATAAAAATAGTTGTTAAAACAATTAATGATTGTTTATAGCTATTTTCTCTTAGATGAGTGCTAAAAAGTTGCGTTTTTTTTAAATTTTTTACCTTTTGTCCACTTTTCACTTAGTCAGGTAAAAATTAATGCAAGATAACATACAGTTTTGTTTAAACAAATTAATATTGTTAAAAACTATCTTCTCTTAGAGTAATGCTATAAAGTTGCGTATTTTTCTGACATGTTTAGCTTTGAATTTTTAGTGAGCAACAAATAATAAATATTAGTATTAATTTAAACAAAAAGGCTCTTAGTAACTACTTCAAGGAAAATTTACATTTAATATGATCAATATAGAAAATTTTGAAGAATATTTAAAATATCTGTTTTATTTCAGAAAAATATATATACACAAAGAAGAAAATTGTTTAGAAAATGATTCTCTTTATTGTTTATTTATTATTTGTTCATAACTAAAAAGCCAAAACAAAGCTGCAAATTTCAGAAGAAACTGCAACTTTCTAACAATTATCTGAGAGAAGATAGTTATAAACAATAATAAAATGTTTAAAAAATTATGTTTGTTAACTTGCATTAATTATTACCTCAATAAGTAAACAGTGGACTAAAAATTTGAGAATTCAGAAAAAACCTCAACTTTTTAGCACTTATCTAACAGAAAATAGTTATAAACATTAATAAATTGTTTAAACGACTATGTTTGTAAAGTTGCATTATTTATTACTTTACTAAGTGAAAATTGGGTAAAAAGTTAAAAAATTAGGGAGAAACAATCAAAATTTGTTTAAATAATTATTTTTGCTAAATTGAAACTATCAACTCACTCCAAGTGAAAAATAGACAAATGGTTTGAAAATTTAGAAAAAAATGCAACTTTCTAGCATTATTCAAATGAAGTATTATTAGCAATGATAATAAGTTGTTTAAACAATTAATTTTGTTAACTTTAATTAATTATTTACCTCAATTTAATAGTAGATTGGACAAAAAGTAGAAATTTTTTGAGAAAACTGCAATTTTCTAGCATTATTCCAAGAGATAATCATGAACAATGACAATAAATTATTAACACAATTATGTTTGTTAAAATTAAGTAAATATTACCTAACTCTAATTGAAAATTGGAGAAACAGTGAAAAATGTTTGAAAAAACCGCGACTTCCTCACTCTATTCTAAGAGAAAATTGCTAAAAACAATAATAAATTGTTTAAACAATTCATTTAAACATATAATTATCAGCATGGAGTCGCAAAACCCATTTTTCACTTATGGAGTTTTTTTCGGACCCTATAAACCAGACTTATGGGGGTGATATTTAAAAAATAATATTTCATTCGCGCGGTATAGTTAATTTTGAAGAGAATTGTTAAGTTTCAACTTGATTCTTCTAATATTAACGATTCTGAATTAAATTTACAAAAACATCTTTTTTTCTTATGAGAAATATGTGTTAAACTTCATGGGGCTTGAGCCACCTCTAAATATCACTTTTTTGCAAAAAAAAAATTGATTTCTTTTTTGTGTGGATTCGAACCAATTCCCGGGCGATATGCATGAAAATTCGTTTAAAAAATGTTTGGACAACCCTATTATACATAGGACTTGGAGCTGTACATCGCCTAAATGCGACTGAGAGCTGTATACCGCCCAAATGCGACAGAGAGCTGTACACCGCCCAAGTGTGACATGGAGCGGTATTGAAGCTGTACACCGCCCAAATGCGACATGGAGCGGTATTGAAGCTGTACACCGTCCAAATGCGACATGGAGCGGTATGGAAGCTGTATACCGCCCAAATGCGACGTGGAGCGGTATATAAGCTGTATACCGCCCAAATGCGACGTGGAGCGGTATGGAAGCTGTACACCGCCCAAATGCGACGTGGAGCGGTATGGAATAGAGGCGTCAATAAAACGATTTTCAAAACAGAAGTTAAAAATAAAACCAAAAATTAATTTATCAACAATTTTTTTTGCTCTTTTGCCTCTTGAAAATCATAATATATACATAAAGAAAGACATAAGAAATTAGATATTCGGCATCACTGCCTGGAAGTGAGCTGGCTGAAACATAGAAGGTAAATTGTGTGGTAGAGTAGAAAAGAATTGTTCGGAGAAGAAAAAGTGTTTCGCTCTGTCGAATGTTCTTTGTGTTTTCAAAAATGTGTTGCCCCCCCCCCCTATTGAAATATATTTGGACAAAATTCTTTATTCAGAGATCATTGAGGAGAATTTATCCTCTCTAGGCTATAGAATCTTTTTTTCATTTGCATTAATTGTCTATTTTTTCTGTAGTTTTTCGTTCCTTCCGCAAAACTGATTTCCTACAAGTTACTTGTGACCCGCACTTTTTAAAAAAAATTCTTTTTATTGAGACAATCAGACGTCCAAAATTAAACTATTCTCCTTAGGAGCCATCCATAAATTACGTAAAATATTTTTCCCATTTTTTTACCCCTTCCCTCTGAGCCCCCATACAAAAATATAAAAAATTGTAACAAAATGCTTTTTTCGAAAAAATACATCAATCCTGTCATTTTTCCTGTTTACAACTGCAGAATTTTTAATTGCAGATCTATACAGTTGAATAAATTTCAATTTTTTGATTTCCAAAATTCAATAACTTCCAATTTTGAATCTTTTAAATTTTACTGCATATTACCAAAAAAATTTTAGATATGACATCACTTAAAACTATAAACATTCTAAATTAATGAATATTTAATTGTAAATCTTGAAAATTGAAGAATTCTAAATTGCAAATAGTTAAAATTGGAAATTTTCAAATTGTAAATCTTCAAAATTCAACTATTCAAAAAACGTTCAAAATTACATACCTTTAAACTTTAAATCTTGAGAATTAAATAATTTTCTATTCTATGTTTTCAAAATGCAATCATTTTCAATTGTATTTCTTCAAAATTGTATATCTTCCAAATTTAGGAGTTTTTAATTTTGAAAATTAAAAATTATGCAACTCTTAAGTTTTAGGATTAAAAATTTTCTAATTCTGATGACTTACATTCTAAATATATTAAAATTAAAAGATTTATAATCAAGAGAAATTTTTTTCTTTGAAAATTAATTTTTGAAAATAAGAAATTCATTCACCTTCAAAATTTTCCAAACCTTTAAAAAGCTTCAAAATTTAATTTTGAAATATTCAAAAATACATTTTTTTAAATCTTTTTGAATTTCAAATTATTTGTAAACTTCTGAATATCTTTGGAATGATTCGATCTTTATACATTTTTTATAAATGCTAAAAAAAATTTTAATGCTTTAAAATCTCTAAAACTCTCTTTCAACAATTATGAAGATATTTTGCAACGTTTTGAAATTTGTTTACATATTTTCTTTGACCAAATTTTTGAAAATAAAAATCATTTTAAAATTTCCTAGGAATTTTAAGACAATTTTTTTATGTTTTTGAAACATTTCAAAGTATTTAAAAAGCTTTTAATTTTCTTTGTTCAAAATCTGCGAAAACCTATTCATAATTTGAAAAATGGCCTTAAAATCATTCGAATTTTTTTCGAGATTATTGAAATAATTTGAAATTTTTCGAAGCTTTTCGAAATTTTTTGAAATTAAAAAAAATGTTTTTATTATTATGAAATCCTTAAAAATCCCTGAAAAGCTTTGAAATTTTATTTTGAAATCTTCAAAAATGTACTTTCTTTTAAATTTTGAAATCTTTTCTAATTTAAAATTATTTTCGACTTTTTTTTAAACTTCCAAATATATTTTTAAATGATTCAGAATTTTTTAAATCCTGAAAATTGAGAGCAATTGTTCAAAAATCTCCCAGAATCTTTTTCGAACATTTTGGAAATTTTTTTAAATGTTTTAAAATCTTTTTGTATATTCTATTTGAGTTAATTTTTTACAATGAAAAATTATTTAAAATTTTCCGAAGAATCTTAGAATTTTTAATTATTATTTCGAAACCTTCCAAAATCCTTAAAAAGCTTCTCAATTTTTTGTTCGAAATCTTCAAAAATCTACACTTCGTTTTAAATTATTTGAAATCTTTTCAATCTTTTTTATAATTTTGTAAATCTCTTTCAATTTTTTCTTCAAACTAATTTTTGAAAATAAAAAATTCATTCACCTTAAAAATTTTCAAAATCTTTAAAAAGCTTCATAACTTTATTTTTAAATTTTCAAAAATACATTTTTTGAAATCTTTTCAAGTTTTAAATTATTTTTGAAAATATTTGTAAATTTCTGAATATCTTTGAAATAATTCCATCTTTTTAAATTTTTTAGAAA
>CAKNYM010047623.1:33367-47803 GCA_932195095.1 Andricus curvator
ATTTTAAAACTTCCTAGGAATTTTAGGACAATTTTTCTATCCTTTCGAAACCTTTCAAAATACTTAAAAAACCTTTAATTTTCTTTGTTAAAAATCTGCAAAATCCTATTCATAATTTAAAGAATGGCCTTAAAATTACTCGAATTTTTTTGAGATTATTGAAATCTTTTGAAATTTTTCCAAATTTTAAAATATATTTTTATCATTTTGAAATCTTCAAAAATCCTTGAAAAGCTTTAAAATTTAATTTTGAAATCTTCAAAAATGTACTTTTTTAAACTTCTAAATATCTTTTTAAATGATTCAGAATTTTTTAAATCCTGAAAATTGAAAGCAATTGCTCAAAAATGTCCCAGATTCTTTTTCGAAAATTTTGGAAATTTTTTGAAATGTTTTGAAATCTTTTTGTATATTCTCTATGAATCGATTTTTCACAATACAAAATTATTCAAAATTTTTCGAAGAATCTTAAAATTTTTAATTATTATTTCGAAACCTTACAAATTCCTTAAAAAACTTCTAAATTTTTTGTTCGAAATCTTCAAAAATCTACACTTCGTTTTAAATGATTTGAAATATTTTCAATATTTTTTTACAATTTTGTAAATCTCTTCCCATTTTTTCATGAAACTAATTTTTGAAAACAAAAAATTCATTCACCTTAAAAATTTTCAAAATCTTTAAGAAGCTCCATAACTTTATTTTGAAATGGTCAAAAATACATTTTTCGAAATCTTTTTAAATTTGAATTTATGTTTGAAAACATTTCTAAACTTCTGAATATCTTTGAAATTATTCCATCTTTTTAAACTTTTTAGAAATGCTAAAAAAAATTTAAATGCTTTCAAATCTTGAAAACTCTCTTTCAACGATTATGAAAATATTTTGCAACGTTTTAAAATTTGTTTACATATTTTCTTTAACTAAATTTTTGAAAATAAAAATCATTTTAAAACTTCCTAGGAATGTTAAGACAATTTTTTTATCCTTTCGAAACCTTTCAAAATATTTTTAAAAAACTGTAATTTTATTGGTTAAAAATCTGCAAAATCCTATTCATAATTTAAAAAAAGCCTTAAAATCATTCGAAATTTTTTGCGATTATTGAAATCTTTTCAAATTTTTTGAAATTTTAAAATATATTTTTATCATTTTGAAATCTTCAAAAATCCTTGAAAAGTTATAACATTTTATTTCGAAATCTTTAAAAAATGTACTTTTCTTAAAATTTCTAAATATCTTTTCAAATGATACAGAAGTTTTTAAATCCTGAAAATTGAAAGCAATTGCTAAAAAATCTCCCAGATTTTTTTTCGAAAATTTTTGAAATGTTTTAAAATCTTTTTGTATATTCTCTTCGAATTAATTTTTCGCAATAAAAAATTATTTAAAATTTTCCGAAGAATCGTAAAATTTTTAATTGTTATTTCGAAACTTTCCAAAATCCTTAAAAAGCTTCTAAATTTTTTGTTCGAAATCTTCAAAAATCTACACTTCCTTTTAAATTATTTGAAATCTTTTCAATCTTTTTTTACAATTTTGTAAATCTCTTCCAATTTTCTCTTAAAACTTATTTTTCAACAGAAAAAATGATTCAACATTCTCCTAGGAACTTCTAGAAGAATTTTTTATTCTCTTGAAACGTCTCGAAACTTGTTACAAACCTTCTTTATTTCGAAATTTTTATTTTGCATTATGGACTTTTTTTAAGAGACCTGAGAACTAAGTTAAAAAATGTTGTACTTTTTCAAAAATAATGTTTTTTTTCTGCCATTCAAACAAGACTAATTTTATAAAAAAGACTTTGAAACAAATTTTAAATAAGTATCCATTAACCAAATAAAAAACGTAATTTTTTTTGGTATTTAAAAAAGTTTAACTTGATACAAAATTATTTTTTCTAAAATATGATTTTATATTATTATTTGTCCTCGAAAACGGTACATATAAAAATTCGCAATAATTTGTGAACCCATGGAAAATATTTTAAATTACTTTAAACTTCTTTAACCCCTCTGTGGTGACCAAAAGTGATATTTATTTATTTTTCAAATTACGGGTTACCCTGATAGAATACCTTAACTTTTACACATACCTCAATGAGATATCAAAAAAATAATTTTTTTTCACTTCTCCCTTCCCTCTTTTATTATTTTATTCGAGAAAAATATTATTGCATTTAAAAAAACGTTACGTAATTTATGGATGGTCCCTCATAAGAGCTTTAAGGGCATTCATTTGAATCCGGTTTGGCGGGGTCAGATTTCACGGCCAAACGGTTCAATATTTTGGTATCATTCTTATGCATACATACGTGAAATATTATTCACTTTATCCTCTCAAAGCTATTTTTTAGAAAAGCTTTTTCTATTTTGTTTAAAAATTAAGAAAAAAAAAAACAATTTTAATGCGCCTGGAAAAGGCAACCCAGCATGATGCACGCTGCTAGGTAGCCTTCCAGGCGCATTAAAATTGCACTTTTTCAATTTCAAAACAAACTAAAAACAGTTTTACTAAAAAATGGCAGTGACAGAAACAGGTCAAGAATATTTAGAACATGTACGCAAAAAATTCAGACCTGAATATTTAACATTCGGCCATGAAATCAGAACCCGCGAAACCGGATTCAAACAAGTGGCCCTAATTCCTCTTCTTTAGCCATCCTACTCTTTAAATTGACACTCCTCTCACTCGCAATCCTCAAATTTGAACTCGAAATGAAATTGTTCCAAAGAGACCGTTTTAGTCGAAAGTAGATAATGATAGAGAACTTAATGATCCTCGCATGCGCAGAATGAGGAAGACGAATCTTGAAGGAGAGAGAAAGTGTAGAAAAAGTAGCTTTCAGTCACAATTCTCTTACCATGACCTTTACTTGTCCCATATTGCTTTCCATTGGTCGCTGTCGTAAGTGACGTTGAGGTGATGGAAGGCTTATATTTGAAGGGATTGATTTTAGGATAAGTCGCATCGTTCGGACTACTATTGCTTTCTGGAAAACCAGTCGAACTCGAGGTGTATCGATAATTATTTTTCACATAATTTTGATAACCATAAGTTCTGGCAGTAGTCGTAGTGGATGAGGGACTATCATAAATGTTGTTGCTTATGTAGTCACTTGTTGACGAATCGCGAGATGTCGCCAAACTAATTGTTGTTGAGGGTGTTGTTTTGTAAATGGGTGTAGTATATTGTTGTGAAAAACGTTTATAGGGACTAAGACTTGTACTAGCTGATGAATAACTACTACTTGTGTAAGATGTCGAGTATTTATATTTAGGGTAGCTGCTGCGAGTTGTCGAATCCACTGGATACCTGTATATCAAATATGAGATTAAACGGCATTATTTGGGCATCCCCATTTTCAGACTTTGCTCTTCTTTTGTCTGATTGAAAGATCAGTTTTGTGACTTTTGTAAAATTATGCTCACACGGAGAAAACTGGATCTTTAACAATAGGAGAGCCATCTAGATGATAAAGGTTAGCTTCTGTGGATACAACAGATATGCAATTCAGAGTGTTCTTACATCAAAAAATTTGTTGAAGAAGAAACAGCACTTGTGTCAAATAGTCTTTCATTACAGTTTTCTTTTACGAGTTCAACATCTTTGTTCCAGTTTAACATTTAGTGTCAATCAGAAGATGCTGGATTTTGTTGGTATACTGGTCCATTTTTTTGGGATTGATTAACACGTTTCTTAAATTTGTAATGCAAGTTTGGTACGTTTTTTATCAAATGGAAGGATTCTATTGTTTCAGGGTAGCATGAATCGCCGACGATTTTGCAGTTCTTGCAAAGACTTAATTTACTCTATTCCATCAGTCGGTTGGCAATTTATCCATTTCTAATCGTTTAGAAGAATCTATTTGTATAGTTAGTTTGTTCTATTGTTGTATCTTCTTCTAACCGTGCTGTATGATTAGATGATGTTCGTTGATGTTGACCAAGTAAGAATTTAATTAGAAGATGTTCGTTGGAAGAAGATACAACAATGGAACAAACCACATAAGATGGGTTCTTCCAAACGATTGGAAACGGAGATATTGTCAACAGTCTGAGAGAATCGAGTAGATGAAGTCAGTTTTTGGAAGAACTACAAAATCTTCGTTGATTCCTGCTACCTTCTAGAAACAATAGAATCCTTCCATATTTGATAAGCTAGGTGCCGTTGCATTTCAAATTCAAGAAAAGTAGTAATCAACTTTAAAAAAATGGACTAGCATCCCAACAAAATCCAACATCTAATTAAATTTGTAGCAGGTCAATATCAATTAACATCAGCTAAAGTTATGCATCAACATCTGCATGTTTCGCGGTAGTATCCTAATCTTTAAACACCTATTGCTGAACATCCATTTTTCTTCGTGCAATTAAATGAAAAGAAAATTTCACTCTGCATAGGAATGAAACGATAATTTTTATATTATTAAACTGTAAAGTTTATATTAATATCCAATAATTGTGAAAGTTTTGTGAAAACAAATAGGGAAAGAAGAGCAAAGATAGTATTATTAACTTGATTCATACCACATGGCATCCAAACACATGGCATTCAAACACATGGTATAAAAACACATGGCATAAAAACACATGGTCCTTATAAAAATATTTGTGAATCCATAAAATAGGGAATTTACCTGTATTCCGTAGTATTTTCGTACTGCGAGTAATATGGCCGACTTTGCGAGACGGAATTATAAACGTTATCTCGACGCACGTAGGTGGGAATGTTTTGAGTGTAATCTGGAATGATGTTCTCGTGCTCCGCTACGCACTTTCCGTTTAAGCAATACTAGAATCAAACAAAAAAATAAATAAATAGTAAAATAAATAAGAAAAAATTAATAAATAATGTATATAGTAGGTAGGAATTATTATAGAAAATTAACTTTGATACTATAAGAACCAAACTTCAACCAAATTAAAACTACTTCCTTGAGAAACTTTTTGATTTCTGAACTAGAGAACAGATTTTCAATCAGAGGATAACGGAATTTTCATGAATAAAAGATCAAATTTTTAATAATAATTTAGATTTTATCTTAACAATATTTTTTATTGTGATTTTACTAACCTGACCGTCTCCACAAGGAGATCCTTCTGCTGCTGGCCTATAAGCCACACAATAGCCTGAGCCAGCATCGAAGCAAAACAGCTGGGCACAAACACGATCGTCTTTCTGTAATTGAAAAGAAATTAAAATTATAAATTTGAAAAATATTTTCATTTTTACTTCTAAATTAACTCCTGCTATTTAGAAAGATTTTTTTTTATTCCAAACAAATCATTAATAAAGAAAACAGATTTTTTAAATCAATTAGCATCATCAATCGCTAATTCAATTTTATTTGTTTTTGAGGGTTTATAAATATAATTTTCTTAAAATTCTTGAGGAAATTCGGAAAGATTTTTCAAAATTTCAGATATGTCACATCCAAGTATCAACAAACTAGTTAATTTCCACCAAATAGTTGAATTTTTAACCAAAAAATATGAATTATCAACGTAAAATGTAATACATAATTCATATTTCAACCAAAAAATATTTTAATTTCGAATCAAAAACAGTTGAATTTATATGAGAATTTAGAAGATATTTAGAACTTTCAGAAGTTCCAAAGAAACTTAGAAATATTTGATCAATTTTCGGAAAAATTTCAAAGTTTTTAAATATATACAATCTCTTCAAAAAATCTTCGAATTTTTTAGAAATTTTTTCAGATGTTTTGAATTATTCTAAATTTTGTTCAAAGATTAGTTAATTATTGAATTATTAATTTGGAAATCTTTCAAAATTTACAGAAATATTCTACATTTTTTATCGACTTTTTCAAAATGTTGCAATTATTTATTTTCTTAAAACCTTTCAAGATTCTTAAAGACTCATTTTCCAAAATAAAAAATCATTTCAAATTTTCCCAGAAATTTTAATGAAATTCTTTTTTTCAGTTGAAACCTTTCCAAATTCCTGAAAGGCTTTTTTTCGTAATCCACAAAAATCTACATTTATAACAAAACTTTGAAGTATTTACAAGTTTGAAATTATTTTTGAATCTTTTTAAAACTTCTAAATATCTTTTAAGATTCTTCGAATCTTCCCTACAATTTTTTTTCAATTCTCCACAAACTTTGAAACGTTTTGAATATCCTTTAAAATTATTTGAATTTTTTCTTTTTTTTCCAAATTATGAAAAATTACAAAAATTGCTTCAAAACCTTCCATACTGTTCTCCGACAAATTTGTAAAGTCTTTTGAAATCTTTTGAAATTTCTTTGAATATTTTCTTCACATTCATTTATTCATATGAAAAATCATTCGAAATTTTCCTTGAAATCTTAAGAAAATTTTGTCATTCTTTGGAAACATTTCAAAGTTTTTAAAAAGCTTTTGAGCTTTCTTTTCAAAATTTGGAAAGATCTTTATTTTGTTTTAGATTTGAAAAAAAATGCTCAAGGCGTGAATTATTTTTTAACCACTTCAAAACTGTTAAATATCTCTTAAACTTACACGAATTTTTTCTAAAGTTTTGTAATCTTGAAAAACAGAAAAATTTTGCTTAAAAATCTTTTCAAAACTTCTGAAATTTCTAAATAGGTTTCGAAGAAATTCAATTTTCCTAAAAAAATTTAAAATCTTGCAAAATAAAAAAATTGGCTACAAATATTTCAGATTCTTTCTCGACAAATTTCGAAATCTTCAGAACTTGAAAAATTATTTGAAATTTTTCCAGAAATCTTATTTTCAGCACAGGTAATTTTTTGTTACCGGTACGAAAAATTGTTTGCAGTTCTACCGATAGTATATGTATTTCTTAAATTAAGATACTCAAGTCTTTGTCCATAATTCAATTTTTCTCGTCAAGTAAAAAGTGTGAAAAAGTTTGAAAATTTTGGTGCATTAACCAAATTTTGAGAAGAGAATTATTTCCTAATATTCAAAAATAATTTAAAATTTTTGCAGGAATCTTATTTTCGGCACAGCTAATTTTTTTTATTGTAAGAAGGTTTACAATTATAGTGTGGTAGCAAAATTTTGAGAAGTATTTCCTGATAGTGAAAAATCATTAAAAATTTTACCCGAAAAAGTTTTCCAAATTATAGAGTGGTAGCAAAATCTTAAGGCGCTTCAAACGAGTATCGGTTTCGCTTGATCCGCTATACGTCTAAAATGATAAATTCTTGAACGTAATATTTTTACCACATAATCAAAAGGCAATTATACCGATTTTAAAAGAGAGCTTTTTCCGAAAAATGTTCTCTTTTCTTTGTAATTGAAAATGGGGTGTTTTTGCGCCTGAAACCGGCAACACTCTGACAATTGGTGACACAATAGCCAAAGTGTTGCATTTTGCAGGCGCAAAAAAAACATTTTCAAATAAAAAAAAGAACAAAAATTTTTTTCGGAAAAAGCTCAATGTTGAGGCTAGTATAATTACCTTTAGATTATGTGGGAAAAGTATTAGATTGAGCAATTTATCCTTGTAGACGTATTATGAATTTTGCGAAACCCCGAGTCTTGTGAAGCACCTTAAAACGAGAATTATTTCTCAATATTAAAAAATCGTTACAAATTAAAATTTTTTTCTTTTATCAATCCAGCGACAAAATGTGGACAATCAGCATTAAATGCTTCTATTGTAATTTTTAAAAAAATTCTTTTTCTTCAAAAAAAAAAAAAATATATTTTTCCACTGTATTGTGATTTGATAATAATAAAAATAAAAAAGACGAAAAAAATGAAAAAAGGAGAGGGAAGGGGATTTGGTTGGTTGCCTTCTCATTTTTTTTTTGTCCAAAGATTTTTTTTTTTTTTTTTAATTAAAATAGGAGGATTTTATGGTGGTTGTCCAAATTTGGTCGGTGGATTCCTGTATTTATTTTTCAGGAATTCTATACATTAACTTGAGTATTGGACGTTAAATAGGATTTTGAATTTAATTTTAATCTGATTTAAAAATTCTTGAATTTTATAATCCGAGTCACGGGACAAAATGTTTTTATTGAAGGACAATGAAATACAAGAAAAATTTCTTGAATACCTGACTTTATAATCAAGGCAAATGCAGAAATATTCTTTTTGGATATTTATCTCGCTTTGTACAATCTCTATTGCAAAAATCATGAATTCTTTTTCTGCGAGCCAATTTCGCTCGTTTTATAGACTCATTTATTATTACTTTGTACTGACGTTGGACGTTTATTATAGCCATTATGGAGTCTTTATTTGTAAGTTTCGTGCATTGAACTCAAGTGAGTTTCACTCAGGGTCGAGAAATTATAAAGTCCAGAGGACGAAAAATAGACTAAAAAAATAAAATAAAATAAAAAAATAAAAAAAAATAATAATAAAATATAATTTCTTACAAAGCAAGCGCTCGTTCCGCGATCCTTTCGACACTGTGCATCCAGCGATAATAATTTTCCTGGCAAGACCCTTGGTAGTGCTTCATCCTCGTGGGGTGCATTATAAAGGCACGTGGCAGTGTCTCCGCTAGAAAAAAAATTATAATTAATATTTCAAATAACAGGGCAAACAAATTTTTTTTTTCGATTTTATCTACAATATGCTTAAGAGGCCTAAATGCGCTAGGAACAAGAAAAATAAGCAGACTTTTCACGAAAGTAGAAGAATAAATTCTTTAAAATAAAATTAATGTGGGCGATATATTGAACTCACTTAAAAAGAATTTAAATTCCTAACTTTTTGGCAAAAATATGAACTAAAAAATATAAGCTCTTGAACAAAAAAATTAATTTTAGAACAAGAAGAGCCATTTCCTAACAAAAATACGAATTTTTAAAAAACTAGATGTATTTTTAATAAAATAAATAACCAGCCGAAGAAAAATTATTTTCAACTAAAATGATGAATCTTCAACCAAAAAAGTGAATTGTTACACAATAATATAATTCTTAAGCATAGAAATGAATTTTCAACAACAAAAAAATCGATTTTTTCCGAACAGTTACATTTTTAAACAAAGAAATGAATTTTTAATTGAAATGATGAATCTTCAACCAAAAAAGGATTTTCTACAAAAAAACGAATTTTTGAAAAATGCATGAATTTTGAACCAAATAATTTAATTTCAAACTAAAAAAGATTAATTTTTAATCAACAGGATATATTTTCAACATAGAAGATTCTTTTCCTACCGAGAAAAGATGAATCTTTAACAAAATAGTTACATTTTCAGATAAAATGAGTAAATTTTAGAAAAAAATTTTTTTTCAATAAAATAATTAAATTTTCAACTGAAGAAATAAATTTGTAACTAAATGGTTAAATTTTCTAACAAAGAAATGAATTTTCAACTAAAATGAAAAATCTTCAAGCGAAAAAGTTCATTTTTAAACCACAATTAAATTTTCAATTAAAGAAATGAATTTTCAACTAAACATATCGATTCTGAACCAAATAGTTAAATTTTCTACCGAAAAAGTGAATTTTCAACAACAACAAAATGATTTTTTTATAAAAAAAATTTTAAACTTTCAACTAAAAAGATGAATTTTCAAAAAAAATGAAATAGTTAAATTTGCAGTTGGAAAAATTAATTTTCTACCAAAAAAAGAATTTTCAACAAAGTACATAAATTTCGAACCAAATAGTTTAATTTTAAAATAAAAAAGAGCAATTTTTAATTAAAAAGATCAAAGGAGATTTTTTGCTTACCGAGAAAAGACGAATTTTTAACAACATAAATGAATTTTTAACGAAATAGTTGAAATTTCAACTACAAAATATCAACTTTCGACCAAAAAAATTAATTTTCGAACAAGAAGACCCATTTTCTACCAAAGATACAAATTTTTAAAAAACTACATATATTTTTGATAAAATAAATAAATAACCAACCGAAGGAAAATTATTTTTAACTGAAATGATGAATCGCCAACCGAAAAATAATATAATTTTGAACCATAGAAATGAATTTTCAACAAAACAAATCGATTTTTTTCCGAACAGTTAAATTTTTAACCAAAGAAATGAATTTTTAATTGAAATGATGAATCTTCAATCAAAAAAGGATTTTCTACAAAAAAAAAAGAATTTTTAACAAAATTACATTTTCAGATAAAATTAGTAAATTAAAAAAAAAAAATTCAATAAAAAAATTAAATTGTCAACAAAATAATTAAATTTTCAACCAAAGAAATAAATTTGTAACTAAATGGTTAAATTTTCTAACAAAGAAATGAATTTTCAACTAAAATGATAAATCTTCAAACGAAAAAGTTAATTTTTACCCTACAATAAAATTTTCAACCATAGAAATGAATTTTCAACAAAACATATCGATTTTGAACGAAATAGTTCAATTTTCCACCCGAAAAGTGAATTTTTAATTAAAAATAATATAATAATTTAAAAACTTAAAAATATCAATTATCCAACAAAAAACGGAATAGTTATATTTTCAATAAAAATAAGTAAATTTCAAAAAACGAAGCACAAATTTTCAACAAAATGGATCAATATTTACCCGAAGAAATAATTTTCCAACTAAATAGTTACATTTTCAACTAAAATAATAAATATTTAATCAAAAAATGAATCTTCACCAAATAATCAAATTTTTGAGCATATGAATGAATTTTCAACCACAAAAATCGATTTTGAACGAAATAATTGAATTGACAACAAAAGAAATTAATTTTTAATTGAAATTATGAATATTAAAAAAAAATGATTTTTTTAACCAAATTATTTAATTTTTAACTAAAAAGATTAATCTTCAATCAAATAATTTAGTTTTAAACTAAAAAAGGTCAATATTCAATTAAAAGGATGAATTTTCAATAAAGAAGATTGCTTGTTTACTAACAAAAAAGACGAATTTTTAACAAAATAGATCAATTTAAAAGAGATTCCCTTGAAATCAGTTTTCTTCTATGAAACATTTCAAAACTTTAGTTTTTAATTAGGGTGTTAAAAAAGTTTAAAATATGAATGTATTTCATTAAAAATTGATCTTTTCTAGTATAAAATTGATATTTTTGGTTCAAAATAAGCTTTTTCTCATTGAAACTTCATTTTTTAACTGAAAATTAAAATATATCATGTTTGTTTGAACATCAATTTTCTTCACTTTAAAATGCAACTATTTGTTTTAAAATTTCTGTACTCTGTTGAAACTATTTCTTTTGTGGTAGACTATTAATGTTCTTAGTAACTAAATCACCTTATTGGTAGAAAATTCCACTATTAGGTTGAAAATTCCATTAAAAATTAAAATATATGTTCGAAAATTCACGCATTTTGTTGAAAATTATTCCATTTTGGTAGAAAAATGTTAATTTTTCTTTGGCTGAAAATTTATTTTATTTGCGTAAATCTTATTTCTCAAACCGAAAATTAAACTATGCTATTTTTGGTTGAAAACTTTTTCTTAGTTGAGAATTCATCTATTTTGTTGAAAATTATTCTTTCTTGGTAGAAGTTTAGTTTGTTTATTGAAAATTATTTTTCTTTCGACTGAAAATTTAATTATTCTATTTTTCGTCGAAATTTTGTTTCAATAGAAATTCCGGCCTTTTGGATGAAAATTCATCTGTTCCGTTGAAAATTTAAGTACTTCGGTAAAATTTTATTTTATTTTGATAAAAACATACTTGTCTAACTGAAATTGAAACAATTCTATTTTTTGTTTAAAATTTATCTTTTTTAGTTGAGAAGTCATATATTTTTTTGGAAATTTAATTTTTTGGTATCAATGTGACCTTCTTTGTTGAGAATTCAACTATTAGGTTGAAAATTCCATTTCAAGTTAAAATATTTGGTTCATAATTCAACTATTTCATTGAACATATATTTTATTTGGTTACAAACTTATTTCTCTAACTTTAAATTAAACTATTCCATTTTTTGTTGAAAATTTCTCTCATTTAGTTGGAAATTCATCTATTTTGTCAAAAATTTGTCTTTTTTGGTAGCAATATAACCTTTCTGGTTTAAAATTCAATTTAAAACTAAAATATTTTGTTGAAAATTCATATATTTTATTAAAAATTATTCTTTTGTGGTAGAAAATTTAGCTTTTTGTTTAAAATTAGTTTTTTCTCATTGAAACTTAATGTTTTAACTGAAAATTTAATCTATAACATTTTTTTTTTAAATCAATCTTCTTCAGTCTAAAATTCAACTATTTTTTTGAAAATTTATGTATTCTGTTAAAATTATTTCTTTTGTGGTAGAATTTTAATCTTCTTGGTGAATAATTTACTTTTTCCGTAGAAAATTCAACTATTAGGTTGAAAATTCCATTAAAAATTAAAATACTTGTTCCAAAATTCATGTATTTTGTTAAAAATTATTCTTTTTTTGTAGAAATTTTTTTTAAATATTTATCATGGATATAACTACAATCTGTTGCAATCATCTGCTGTCAATCAACAATTTTTTGGCTGATTATCAGACTAATTTTTTTGTTATCCCCTTGAAATCATTTTTTTTATATAACATATTTCAAAAATTACTCATCAATTTGGGTGTTGCCAAACTTCACAAAATAAATTTATAAATAATTCTTGCTCTAATTGTAAGCTGAAAGTAAGTTTAGTAATTTGTGGGTGATTCTGAAACAATATATTTAGATTATTACATTTTTCAAATAGGAAAAGAAACAATCCAAAATTTGTTAATGTATTCCTGAAATTGTTAATATTTAATGCATTCTTTTTACAAAAATTTAAATAAAAATATTCCTTTCAAAGAAATTGAGGTAAAATTATTGATACTCAATTAAAATAATTCTGAAAATATTCATAAGCAAACCCTGCAGATTGGAACTAATCATGAGTTTAGTGATTTTATGCAAAATGAGCATAAAAAAGATTCACAATTAAAAACAGAATACCAAACTACCTTATTTGTCAGCTCATTATAGACAAAAATAACCAATGAAAGAAGAGGGAGAAAAAGGGAAAATGTCAACCAAAACCAACCTCTCACTTTTTCCTTTCTCCGTCCTTTTTATACTACATATATACATTTCCGTTTTTAAAAAGGTTACTTTATCTAATTTTGCATTCATTAGTGAAAACAGTGACAAAGATATAAAAATTATTCTTTATATTCAAATGGTCTCAAGGTGCTCTGATCTCAATTTTCCACATTGAATCACGACATCATTTTAAAACAAAGAAAGAATTTCAAAAATAATATATTATTCATGGCCAATCATTACAACAGACTTCAGATCCCAAAATGCTCTCAAAATGCTCTGATCTTGATTTTCTAAAATAAATCACGACACCATTTTAAAACACAGATAAAATGTCAAAAATCTTATATTCTTCGTGACCAATCATTAAAACAGACTTCACATCCCAAAATGCTTTCAAAATGCCCTGCTCTCGATTTTCCAGAATAAATCAGGACGACATTTAGAAACACAGAAAAAGAATGTCAAAAATAATATGTTCTTTGTGATCAATCATTAAAATAGACTTCACATCCCAAAATGCTCTCAAAATGCTCTGATCTCGTTTTTCAGAATGAATCACGACATCCTTTTAAAACACAGAAAAAAAATGTTAAAAATAATATATTATTCATGGCCAATCATTACAACAGACTTCACATCCCAAAATGCTTTCAAAATGCCCGGATCTCGATTTTCCAGAATAAATCGCGTCATTTAAAAACGCAGAAAAAAAATGTTAAAAATAATATATTCTTTGTGGCCAATCATTAAAACAGACTTCGGATCCCAAAATGCTCTCAAAATGCCCTGATCTCGATTTTCTAGAATAAATCATGACGTCAATTAAAAGCACAGAAAAATTGTTAAAAAAAATAATATATTCTTCGTGGCCAATCATTAAAATAGACTTCACATCCCAAAATGCTCTCAAAATGCTCTGATCT
The DNA here is from genome assembly GCA_932195095.1 of Andricus curvator. Taxonomy (NCBI): domain Eukaryota; kingdom Metazoa; phylum Arthropoda; class Insecta; order Hymenoptera; family Cynipidae; genus Andricus; species Andricus curvator. Next base: position 47,243 of record CAKNYM010047623.1, read on the forward strand.
CGTTTTTCAGAATAAATCACGATATGATTTTAAAACAACGAAAAACAATGTTAGAAATAATATATTATTTGTTTCTAATCATTAAAACAGACTTCACATCACAAAATGCTCTGATCTTGATTTTCCAGAATAAATCACGACACCATTTTAAAAAACAGAGAAAATGTGAAAAATAATGTATTCTCGATGACAAAGCATTAAGACAGACTTCACATCCCAAAATGCTCTCAAAATGCCCTGATCTCGACTTTCCAGAATAAATCACCTCATTTAAAACGCAGAAAAAGAATGTCTAAAATAATATATGCTTTATGACCAATCATTAAAACAGACGTCACATCCCAAAATGCTCTCAAAATGCTCTCAAAATTCTCTCATCTCGTTTCTCAGAATAAAACACATCCTTTCAAAACACAGACAAAAAATGTTAAAAATAATATATTCTTTGTGTCTAATCATTAAAACAGACTTCACATCCCAAAATACTCTCAAAATGCTCTCAAGATACTCTGACCTCAATTTTTCATATTGAATCACGACATCATCATAAAACACAGAAAG
>CAKNYM010047623.1:48186-62034 GCA_932195095.1 Andricus curvator
TGCTCTCAAAATGCTCTTAAAATGCTCTTATCTCAATTTTCCAGAATGAATCACGTCATTTTAAAACACAATCAAAAATAATTTATTAATGGTGAGCAATCATTAAAACAGACTTCACATCCCAAAATGCTCTCAAAATGCTCTGATCTCGTTTTTGAGAATAAATCACAACATAATTTTAAGCAACAGAAAAAAAATGTTAAAAATAATATATTCTTCGTGTCTAATCATCAAAACAGACTTCACATCCCAAAATGCTCTCAAAATGCTCTGATCTCGTTTTTGAGAATAAATCACGACATAATTTTAAAACACAGAAAAAAAATGTTAAAAATAATATATTCTTCGTGTCTAATCATTAAAACAGTCTTCACATCCCAAAATGCTCTCAAAATTCTCTCAAGGTGCTCTTATCTCAATTTTCCATATTGAATCACGTCATCATTTTAAAACACAGAATGAATGTCAAAACTAATATATTATTCATGACCAATCATTACAACAGACTTCACATCCCAAAATGCTCTCAAAATGCTCTGATCTCGATTTTCTAGAATAAATCACGACATCATTTTAAAACACAGAAAAAAATGTAAAAAATAATATATTCTTCGTCACTAATCATTAAAACAGACTTCACATCCCAAAATGCTTCCAAAATGCTCTCTCAAAAAGTAGAAATATGGCGATTTTTCACGAAAATAGGCAAATAAATTCTTTCAATAAAATTTTTGAATTTTCAAGCTAAAAAGACGAACTTTTCACAGAAAAGTTCAATTTTCCACCTGAAAATATGAATTTTCAACAAAAAAAAAAGATTATTTTCAACCAAATAGTTGAATTTTCTACAAAATTGTTAAATTTTTTCCTACAAAGATAAGTGTTCAAACCAAAAAAGCAAACTTTCAACAAGAGTTGGATTTTTAACCGAAAAAGAAAAAATAATTGACTAAACTGTGGAATTTTCTAGCCAAAAAGTAGAAATATTTACAAAAAAAAAAATGATTTTTTAACAAAAAATGTTCATTTCCAACAAAATAATAAAGTTTTTAAACAAGAAACATGAATTTTTAACTAACTAGTTCAATTTTCAAAATAATAAAAAAACTCAATCAAATTGTTGAATTTTTAAGACAAAAAGACCAAATTTTTACAAAACAAAATATTTTACACCCAAAAATGTGAATTTGCAACAAAAAGTTCATTTTTAACAAAATAGTTCAAATTTCAACCCAAGACGAGAAAGTTCAATCTCAACCAAATAGTTAAACTTGCAACTCAGAAAGACAAATTTTTTACAATAGAGTTGAATTTTCATCGAGGGAAGAAAAAAATGAAGAAAATCGAAATGAAGTTCGCATTTAATCGAAAAAACGAGAAAAGGGGGAAAGAAGAGAAAATAGATTAAAAAGGGGAAAAGCGGGGAATAGGGGAAAGAGTGTGAAGTCTGTTAAAATGATAAACTCCGAAGAATTTACCTACTCTTACCAAAATTTCCAAGGTAAATGCTCAGACCTATAGTTTTAAACCAAGAACAATTTATCATCATCGAAATAAATTAATTTTTCCTTACTACACTACCGTCGAGAATTATATCCACGGCGAGCGGAAGAGGCAATAAAAAACAGACTTCGAAACACGATAAATTAGTCCGAAATTAGGATAGACATTTTTCAAAAAAGAGGAAGTTTTTTTAGGATTCTTCGAATTTTGTATCTTGACTTCAACTCGTATCATAATCTAGTAAAGTTGTAAAAAAAATCCGAAATTTGCAAGGCCAAATATCTCAAATATCGTCTTTAATCTAGACCAGAAAACTTTTCAAAATCTTGACGAGTTGACGATTTATGACTAAAAATGTCCAAGCGTATCTGGGTCAACCGGTAGCGGTGATCGCTGATTAGAACTTCACGCAGAGGCGCTTGGACATTTTCAGTCATAACTCGGAAACACCTCAATATTTTTCAAGTCTTCTTAGCTGAAATTAAAGATAAGATGTTAAGGTTGCCTCCTGTAAATTTCAGATTTTTTGCACATTTTTCCTCAGTCATAGCAGGAGTTGAAGTTGAGGCAGAAAATCCAACCGCCGCGGTGATTGCCCACTGAAACTCGACGCAGACACGCTTGGACATTTTCAGTCATAACTCGGAAACCCGTGAATATTTTTTAAATTTTATGCGCTTAATTTAAAAATAAGATTTAAAAGATTGCATCATGTAATTTTGAGATTTTTCCCATATTTTTTCTAAGGCACATCACGAGTCGAAGTTCACCGCAACTGTGATTGTGCACTGAAATTCGACGCAGAGACGCTTGGACATTTTTAGTCATAACTCGGAAACCCGTGAATATTTTTTAAATTTTATGCGCTTAATTTAAAAATAAGATTTTAATGATTCCGTCCAGTAGTTTTGAGATTTTTCCCCTATTTTTACTAAGGCTTATCACGACTTGAAGTTCAGCGCAACGGTGACTGTCCACTAAAATTCGACGCAGACGTGCTTAGACATTTTTAGTCATAACTCGGAAACCCGTGAATATTTTTCAAGTTTTATGGGCTTAATTTAAAGATGAGATTTGATATATTGCGTCCTTTAAATTTTTATTTTTTCCCCAATTTCTTCTAAGGCTTATCACGACTTGAAGTTCACCGCAACGGTGATTGCCCACTGAAATTCGACGCAGACACGCTTGGACATTTTTAGTCATAACTCGGAAACCCGTAAATATTTTTCAAGTTTCATGGGCTCAAATTAAAGATAAGATTTTAAGGATTCTGTCCAGTAATTTTGAGATTTTCCCCCTATTTTTTCTAAGGCTTATCACGACTTGAAGTTCAGCGCAACGGTGATTGCCCACTGAAATTCGACGCAGAGACGCTTGGACATTTTTAGTCATAACTCGGAAACCCGTGAATATTTTTTTAGTTTTATGGGCTCAAATTAAAGATAAGATTTTAAGGATTGCTCCATCCAAATTTCAGATTTTTTTTACAACCTTCCTGGGTGATAAAATGTGTTGAAGTCAAGGTACAAAATTCAAGAAATTCATCAATTAAAAACAAAATTCCGATATTATATCGTCGCTAGTCGTGTAGATATTTTCTGACGGTAACTTATATATTTATTTTTAATTGTTATTTTTTAATAATAATTAAAACTTACAAATGGCCGACTTCATGAGCAGCGACAATAATTCCACTGAAACCTCCAGTATCTTCGATGATGGCGACTGAATTGACTTTTTCGAGTCGCTTATTAACGACGCAAGCTCCACCAACATACGCAAAACCTGTACAAAAATGATTAATTAATCCTCCAGTTCTTTCAGTCTTTTATTAAGTGTGTGGTTAAATTAAACTAAATTTACTTCGGTTATTTTCATATATAATTAATTAAATAATCATTAATCACTAATTAATTATTAACATTACTGAATAAAATAATATTATTAAATTAATTAATGACTAATTAACCAATTAATACTCAAAACAATTATTAATTAATATATACTTATTAAATTATTAGCCTTTATATTTCAATACAACAAACTGGGTTTAATTAATATAAATGAGCCATTAGATGCTGCTTAGGGTGGTCCAAAAATTCATATGGGGTTTTCAATGGGAAAAACTCGATTTAAACAAAAAAAAGAAGTACTTGTTATAAACTTTTTGTTAAATAGAGTCACCTCTTAAGGAGTGTTGAAGGGATCATTTTTACCCTATAACTTTTCATTTTCACACCCCCAATCCTCTTTTATTGTGCCCGGAAAATGCCCCAAAAATGCAAAATAGCAAAAAATTATCGAGATTCCATTTTTTGAAATAATTTTACATTGTTTAGATAATTATTATTTGTTTAAGCAATTTTTTTCCCCTGTAAATCGTGAAAAGTCATCTTTCTGGATTTTATACAAAGTTGATGAATTTCAAGGGTAGTACTTCTTGTTTAACATAGTTAGTAATTATTTAAACAAGTTTAATTTGTTTGAAAATTTTTTTTTTTAAATCGTAAAAAGTTATTATTTTCTGGAATTAACAACATAATGAATGTTGAGAGCAATATACCATAGAAGGGTATTTGGTAAAATATTTAAACAATTTTTAATTGTTTAAACCATTTTTTCCTCTGTGAAGCGTGAAAAATTATTATTTTCTGGAATTAATCACACAATTAACGGATGTTGTGATAAATGTTTTTCAAGGATATTTCGAAATTTTTTAAACAATTTTTATTTGTTTGAAAATTTTCATTTGTTTGAAAATTTTAATTTGTGAAGAGTAATGTTTTTTCGCTTGAGATATTTTGCAATTATTTAAAAAATTAATAATCATTCACTTGCACCTTTTTATAAGGAATTATTTCCTTATCTTAGAACGTATACCATATATTGTTTAAATAATAATTTGTTTAAACAATTTAATTTAATTTCACTGCGTAAAGTGCTTTTTTTAAATTACTAGGACAAATGAATATAATTATTTAAACAATATATGTTATAAATTCCAAGATAAGGAAATACTAAAAAATAGCAACATAGATTATTAACTGTTTAAACAATTTCAAAATATCTCAAGCAAAAAATATGGCTATTCAAATTCGTTAATTGTGTCATTAATTGCAGAAAAGAATCACTTTTCACGATTTACAGAGAAAAAATTCTTTAAACAAATTAGAAATGTTCAAACAAATTACAATTGTTTCAACAAAAAATTATTTAAAAAATTGCTGAATATCCTTTAGAAAAAAATATTACTCTCAGCATCTGCTAATTGTATCATTATTTTCAAAAAATAATCCATTTTCTCGCTTTACAACGAAAAAAATTGATTAAACAAATAATTTTTTAAACAAATAAAAATTCTTTAAAAATACTTGGAAACTCGTCACTTATCGATTAAAAATAATTCATGTTATAAAAATTCCAAAAAATACCGTCTTTAGCATGAATTTGATAGAAAACATATTTTAAATTTTTCGGGAAATTTTCCCGGCACAAAAAGATCATAACAAGTACTTTTTTCCATTTTTTTTTCAAATTCGAGCTTCTCTCATTAAAAACCTCATGGTAATTTTAAAAGACCAGGGGCATGGGTTATCGTTGAAAAAAAAATTAGGGAACATTTTTTTTCCGAAAAAAAAAAAATTCCCCCCCCCCCCCCCTTAATTTGTTCATTTTCCGGAAAAAGATGATCCGTAATTTTTTTTTTTTTTAAGCAAAAATGATGGAGTACCATTTTGTTAATTCGCTATAATAATTAATAGTAGAGATTAATATTAGAGGTAAAGTTAAGTAGTTTTGACCTCGACGACTGTAAGCTCGAGTAAGTTTCGTCAATCGAAGCCAGTTTAACAGCCTTTGTAAGCGACATGCATCTGGTGTTAATTTTTCGTTAAACTTGTTAAAAAGGGGCTCGGAATATGAAGAAGACATTGTCAGATACCACGAATTTATAAATTCCGGAAAAAGTTTATTTATTTTCGATGGATAAATAAACATAAAAAAATAAGAAAAAATTTGTTTTGTAATTTGAAACATTCTTGCAAATAGAATAATTCTAACCCAAGATAGATAAATTAAAATTTTGAATATGAATCAGTTTTGAAAAAAAAAATTTAATCATTCGCAATTAAATAACTGATCGAATTCAATTAAAATTAGACAAGAATTTACACTAGGGCGGCGCAAAATTCTCAAACTAATGAAAGAAAATAAATAATAAATTTTTAAATCGGTTAAAATCTTCTTTTATCTGCTCTTTTTTTTATTTGAAGATTCAAATTTTTGGAAATATAAAAAAAAAATTTCAGTTCAAAAATTATGGCGAATTTTTTTATTTCAACGTTTTTACTGGTGAATAATAATAAAAAACAGATTTTTTTGCCTAATTTATAACTTTTGGAAAATGGGCAAAAACTTTTTTTTTTTGGTTGTCAAAGAAAAATGTTATCATTTTGCTTTTTCGAAAACAAAATTTTTCATGATTCAAGAATGTTTGGAATTTGATATTTTCGATTTTTTTCGCGACTTTGGAAATTTTAAAAACAAAAAAAAAATTGTATATGGAAGAAAAATAGTGACTTATTTCTTTCGTTTAGACTGAAGATATTTCAGGTTCGACATATTTAACTTTTTTTTTTTAAAGTATATATTTAACTCAATCAAAAAAAAAATTTTTTTGGCACATTTTGAAAAATTCTAAATTGATTAAATTTTTTTTTTAATTTCTAATTTGTCATTATTGTTCACAAGCAAAAACTGTACATATAAACAAAAATGTAACCAACAGGATTTTTTTTCGAATTTAAACACATTTTAATCTTTAAATAAAAAAAAAGAACAGAAGGTAATAGCCGATTTAAAATTTTTTAATTAATTTTTTCTGATTTTCACAAACAATAAAAAAATCATTAAAAAATAAGAGGTATTTTTACAGAATTGTTTAAAATAAGCAAACCTTTTTTCTAAATTTTATCGAATCTATCCTTTTTTGAAAAAAAAGAAAAAAATCAATTTAAACAAACAAAAATTATCTTGACCAGAAAAATAGTTATATAATTTTAAGTAATAAAAAATATAATTACTGTTATTATTAATAAAAAATAAGAATTAAATATAAAATTGTATTTAATAAAATAATAAATAGTGAATCTTTTTATAAAAAATTGCATTTTTCAGAAAATCGGCTTTTAATATTTTCAGAAAAACCCTAAAATTTAAAATACTCATAATTTCGTTTGAATTTTTTTTTCAAACGTTAAAATACAGCTTATCTTTTTTTTTAACAAAATTCATTTATAAGAAAAAAATTATTTTGTGACTTGATGTTGCACATCCTCTGTGATTTGAAGTGGATTCAGTTTTTTATTTTCTGAAAAAAAAAAAATTTTTTCAAGTGCAAAAATTATGATGAACTTTTTTTATGTAGAGATTATGGCAATTATTAATAATAAGAAAAAAGGATTAAAAAGAGTTAATTTTGACCAAACTACGATTTTTTGAATTTAGCAAAAAAATTAGTTTTCTTTAAATCTCTGAATGAAACTTTCATTTTTGAATTAAATCAAAAAAATTTAACCGAATTTTTTTTTCCAATCAGGATGAGTCTACAAATTTTTATTTATTTTTCAATAATATAGCAAGTCACCACGAACTTGAAATTTTTTATTTTTTAAATAATTTTTTTTTATGAGTGAATTTTTGTAAGTATAAATAAAGGATTAAAAAAAGTTTATTTTGACCAAGGTATGATTTTTTGAAATTTGCAAAAAAAGAGCTTTTTTATCGCTGATTGAAATTTTTATTTTCAAATTTGAAATAAATTTCGAGTGAATATTTATAAGCTTGAAGTTAGGAATCGACACATTTTTTTTTTTTTTTGTAATCTAAGTAAATTTTTCTCTGCTCTAAAGTATTAAATTTCGGGATTTTAGAGGTTTTTGAAAAAATGAAAGAACAACCTCAAAAAAAAATGTTAATAAAAATGGGTAGATTTTCCACTTTGGGCTAATGACATATTAGTTCATAAATTAAAAAAAAAATTAATAAAAGTTTCATTCACCAACTTAAAGAAACTCATTTTTTTTTTTAAATTTCAAAACATAATTTGGTCAAAAATAATTTTTGTTATTTTCATTTTTTATTAATAATTATTGCAGCAATATCTACTAAAAATCAACATGATTTCGACACTCATAGAAAAAATTTGAAAATTTAAAAAATTTAAAATTAGAAGCTCGTAATGACTTGCTATAACATTGACCAAAATAAAAATTGTAGACTCCTCCTGATTAGAAAATGCAATTTTTTTTCATAGTCGGGATTTGAATGATCAAAATTCGAATGTTTCTGCCCGCCCTATTAAACGGTAAAAATGTTTAATTCAAACAGAAAATAAAAAAAGTTTTTAGTAGAATAATAAATGGTTGATAATATAATAAATATAATAAAATATAATCAATGAAAAATAAATAAATAAATAAATAAAATATAATCAATATAATAAAATATAATAATTTTTTTTTAATTTTTAAAATTAAAATTTTTTGAATATTATAATAAATAATAAGGAAAAATAAATAATACATTTTAATAATATAATTGAATTTAGATTGAAATATTCTTTGCAAAAAATCTTCAAATGAAAAATGTAAAATTTGAAATGAAATTATTCTGATTTAACAAAAATTTTGAAAGTCTGTAAAATGTACTTATTTATCAACTAAAAAAAAAAATTAAAAGTAATACTTTTCATCATACTTTTAATGAGAAAATCCTATTGTTAGCTAAATTGAATTTTTACCGATCATTAAATTCTATTTTTTCATATTATTTTTGGTATCTGACAATCATCGAGAATAATTCCTCCATGTCGAGGAATCTTTTTCAAAGACTTACCGACCGCGGTCCATATCAGTAACGCATCCGAAAGAGAAAAGTAAATCAGTAAGTAAATCAGATAGAAAGAAGATACACTCTTGAAAAGTAAGTACAAATGAAAATGAGGAGACAACGCATTTCATGTAAAGCGAGGTACATCCAAAAATGTTTCGTATAAAACTCGATGATGTTCGAGTAACCTAATTACAAACGAATGATTAAAAAGAATCATGGGGCGAAAAGCTAGCTGACGAGCGCAGCTCGGCTCTCATTTGCAGCTTGGCTCTCATTTGCAGCTCAGCTCTCATTTTCAGCTCGGCTCTCATTTGCAGCTCGGCTCTCACTTGCAGCTCGGTTCTCATATGCGAAAAACCTCGGTTAGATCAGCGGTAAGCGGGCCAATGGTTCTCCGCATATGAGAGCCGAGCTGAGTTCGTCAGCTAACTTCACAGTGGCTCTAATCCGCTCCTTGATATCTATCCTTTTTTAAATGAATTTATTTTTTATCCCAAGAAATTGATGAAAACGATTGAAAAAAAGGAGAGAGAAGACAAAAAAAAAATTTTTTATCGAAGTGTTTGAAAATTAGTCACATTTAGGCTAGAAATTCACAATCTAGTTCAAAGACTATGACGAAAATCAGAGGCAATAGAAGAAGTAAGAAAATGAAACAATGAAACACAATTGTACCAGCAAAAAAAAAAGTAGAATGTGAGAATTCTTAATGTTTTCGTTATTCACAGTGTATTATTGAAGGTCCTAGCCAAATAAGCGATTTCGTGAGAAAGTCGCAGTTTGTCGCGAAGAATAAGAGAACAGAAAAAATTAAGATTTGCGGAAAAACACGAAAAAGAAGAAATATTTTTTTAACTTTTTCAGCTGACTAAAAAGTTAAAAAGATCGGATTATAAAAAATTCCCACCATTTGATGCATAATTTTTTTTTTTTTAATTTTTTTTTTTGGTAATTGTTTATCTTAATTAATATCCGAATTTTTGAGTAAATGGTTTGAAAACTTTTGGAAACTCTTCCTTCTAGTCGAAAAGTAAAATACCATTTGGGGGAGACCCAAAAAACCTCAAAAATTTTAATATCTGTAAAAACTACATTTTCAAGGCCAATTCAAAAAAATGGTTTTCAAATTGCCAAAAATAGAAATTATTGGTAATTAATTGGAATATTAAGATTTAATATATACTAATTTTAATTTTAATTAAAGCAATTTTTAATTTTTACTTTTCTAATATTTCAGATTAATAAACTGTTAAATATTAAAATTAAACAACAATCAGAAAAAATAATTTAAATGCAATAATATTTTTAATTAATTAAATATTTGATTGATTCACATTTCTTTCCATATAATAAATTGATCCTCATATTGTTTCGTTCTTAAATTTGATTTTTTTTTAATTTGTATAAACATTTATAAATTGTTAATAAAACAAAATTCATTTAAAATATTATAGTTTTAATGTTAATTGTAGTAATATTTAATTTTTACTCTATTCTAATATTTCAAATTAATCAAGTTTCAAATATAAAAATTATCAACAATTTGTGAACTTCATTAACATAATTCAAATGTATTAATATTTAACATTAATTAATTCTTTGATCGATTCACATTTCTTTCAATATAATACATTTTTTCTTTTATTATTTCGTTCTGAAATTTAGTTTTTAAAAAATTGTTCTGAGCATTTATAATTATAAATAATTTAAAATTATAAATACAACCAAATTTATTTAAAATATTATAATTTTAATGTTAATTAAAGAAAGTTTTTCTCATTTCAACATTTCAAATTAACGATCTTATAAATATAAAAATTAGTCAACAACTAGTAAAATTCATTAAAATAATTCGAATCGAATAATATTTAACATTGATGAAATGTGACATAAAAAATAAAATAATAATAAAATTTAACATATTATAATTTTAGTTAGCAATTTTTTATTTTTACTGGTCTTATATTTCAAAATAATAAACTCTTAAATATTAAAATTAATCAACAATTAGTCAAATTTATTAAAAGAATTAAAATCTATTATTATTTATTAGTAATGAAATTATTGATCGATTTACATTTCTTTCAATATAACTCATTTTTTCTTATAGTGTTTTGATCTTATAATTTATTAATGAAACAAAATTTATTTCAAATACAATTCGAATTTTAATTATAGTAATTTTTTATTTTTACTATTTTAAAATTTTAAATTAATTAACTTCTAATTACAAAAAATTAATCAATAATTAATAAAATTCATTAAAATAATTCAAATCTGTCAATGGTTAACATTACTGAAATCTAACAAACAAAATTTTCGATAAAAATAAAAATAAGATAATAAAATAATAATTGCGAAAAATTAATTAAATAGTAATAAAATTGAACATATTATAATTTCATTAAATAATTTTTGAATTTTACTATTCTAATATTTCATATTAATTATCTTTTAGATGTAAAAATTAATTAACAATTAGTGAAATTCATTTAAATAATTCAAAGATCAGTGGCTAAAATTAGTGAAATCTAATAAACAAAATTTTTGATAAAAATAAAAATAAGATAATAAAATAATAATTATGAGAAATCAATTAAATTATAATCAAATTTAACATATCATAATTTTAATAAATAATGTTTGATTTTTACTATTCTAATATTTCATATTAATTATCTTTTAAATGTAAAAATTCATAAAAAATTAGTGAAATTCATTTAAATAATTCAAATCGATCAATATTTAACATTAATGAAATCTAACATAGAAAAAAAATATAAATAAAATAAAACAAATAATAATTTAAAAAAATATACAACATTTTTTTTACATATTTCAATTTTAATAATTAATTTTTAATTTTTAATATTCTAATATTTTCAATTAATTAACTTTTTAGTATAAGAATTAATTAAGAATTAGTGAAATTGATTCAAATAATTCAAATCTATCAATATTTAACATTAATAAAATCTATTTTTTAATTGTAAGTAAATTTTTTATTTTTTTTATTTTAGCAACTTTTAATTGTTACTAGTCTAATATTTTAAATTAATAAAAAGTTAAATGTTGTAATTAATCAACAATTAGTAAAATTTATTAAAATGATTCAAATATATTAACATTAATTATTAATAAAATCTCTGATAGATTCACATTTCTTTCAACATGAATACATTTCTTATATTCTTTTGTTCTGCTGATTTGAAAAAAATACAATTTTTTTGTGGAAATTTTTAAAAATCAGTATAAAGTGATTACAATTCCGTAGGAACCCCGAAAAATTGACAAAAATCAGTAATTAAAATAAATTTTATTCTTTTTGTATTTTTTGACAAAATTGACTAGAAAAAAAGTTTTGAGAAAGGTTTCAAACTGTTCACTGCCAAATTCGGAAAAGTAATGACCCTAAACAATTACCTCTTTTTCCCTGACTTTCTTTATTATATTTTCTTAATACAAAAAATAAAAAAACCGAGTAGAAAATTTTTTTTTCATTTTTTTTTATCTGAGAAACGTACCTGCAGTTCCTCTATTGCACATGTCATTCGCGTATTGCCTCCTGCACATATCTAATCTGCAACGCAATAACAAAAATCTTTAATCATCGTTAATTAATTGACGATGACGTAAACCACGTCACGAGACAAAATATCGAGAATCGATTTTTAATTCTGTGGATCTTGGTGAAAATTTATTATTCAGTGCAAAATAGTGTATCAACTGCAAGAACTGTAATAAAGTACTCTTTAGCGATGTTATAAAATAAATGTTTACTAAAAATTAAAAATGAAGGAATGACGTGTTTACTCGAATCGTTTTATGAGCCGCTGGTCGCAGTCCGCCTGAATTCTGGGAAGTTAGAACGTTAATAAAATTTTATATTGTTTACATTCGTATCATACACAATCAGTCGCCTTCTGCCAATACCATTTCCAGTTGATTACTCGTCTAATAAAAAAAAAGCCAAGCAAATACTTCCTAGAAGCTTTCCTGGTACATGCAAACAGACCATCTACAAATTTTTATTTGAATAAATTAGCACGTGTGAAGTTAGCTGACGAGCGCAGCTCGGATCTCGCATGCGGAGAACCCCTGTTCGACCAGCAGGAAGCGTGCGCGCGCACGATGGGCACGCCCACCCGCGCCCCCCTCTCTACCGGGCCGACGGTTCTCCGCATGTGAGAGCCGCGCTCCGCTTGTCAACTTCACACTTGCGCTAATCCGCTCTCAATTTATGAGAATCCGAATAAAAAAATCATAAATGTAAAAAATTCATTTAATTTATATTTTCATCATAAATCATTCATTCAAAAAAAAAAACATGCGGTAACGAATCACAAGTATCGAAAAAATAATTTTTCTGGATATCAATCTACAGTATGGAGATTTCAAAATTGGTTCCACTTTTCTCGAGAAAATACGATTTTTGTCAACACGTGTGATTCGAATCCCAATTTCATTTGATTTAATCCGAAGCTTCTGCCCTGTTAGAAAAATCATCTCAACTTCCTTTCTCAAAAATTTTTAGAATTTCCAGATTTAGAGAATTATTCGATCCGGCAACTCAATGATTAAAAAACAAAATAAATAAATTAAATTAAATGTGGAACAAAAAAATTCGTGAAAGGAAATTGATTTGTACTTGTATTAAAATCAGCTATTCCCTTACAATATAAATATAAATATATATGTATTATCAACGTTAATTGGGATTACTTCTTGTCAAGCAAAATACCTAAATAAAAAATTAATAATAACAAAAATTCATTATCACTTTGTCGTAAACCATACCAGCAGTTCCCTTAGTGCAGCGACCGCCTTTCCTACGACGGCACATATCATACCTGTTTTTCGAAATAAAAATTTGAAAATGAAACATTATGAGAGATAAAAATAAGAAAAATTATTAGTTACCTGATGTGACTGTGTAAGTAGATAAAGATCGAGACAAGTTGCTTAATTATGAAAATTATTTTTAGTTTTAACGTTTCAAAAGATGTTAAAAAAAAGTTTTTTTGGATAAAGTTCCGAATGAAAATTAGGATTTTTTTCCTTATCTCAGTGAATGCGAAGAATTTAAAAAAATGTTTCAAACAAAAGTTGTAGCTAGTATGAAAATAGATCTTTTTTGTAATATACACTTTTCGCCTAAAACCATTATTTTTCGAGAAAAAGAGGATTGTGTTGGAAAAACAATAAAAACAAGAAAACAGTCACTCTCGCCCCTTTTTTCCCTTTTCCCTCGTCCCTTTTTCGTAACTAATCAGTATATGCGTTCCCCCCCCCCATCTTAAACCTGGAAAAGGGGACGAGCATGACTGAACACATTTCCGTAACCAGTCAGTAATTGCATTACCCCCCCACACACACTTAAACCTTGAAAAGGGGACGAGCGTGACTGCACACATTTCCGTAACCAGTCAGTAAATGCGTAGCCCCCCCCCC
>CAKNYM010047623.1:70513-88543 GCA_932195095.1 Andricus curvator
GAAGTTTCTAATCAATTATTTTTTTCATAGATCGCTAATAAAATAGACAAACTTCGTTGCAATTTTGAAATGAAGTTTGTTATCATTTATTTATATATCGCTAATAAACAAGACAAACTTCGTTGCAAGTCCCAATGAAGTTTGTTACTAGTGACTTTTTACATACCTTGCTAATGAACAAGACAAAATTGATTGCAATTTGCAATGAAGTTTCTAATTAAAGATTTTTTGCATAGATCGCTAATAAACAAGACAAACTTCGTTGCAATTTCAAATGAAGTTTCTTATCATTTATTTATATATCGCTAATAAACAAGACAAACTTCGTTGCAATTCCCAATGAAGTTTGTAACCACTGATTTTGTACATACCTTGCTAATGAACAAAACAAACTTGATTGCAATTTGCAATGAAGTTTCTAATCAATGATATTTTGCATAGATCGCTAATAAACCAGACAAACTTCGTTGCAATTTCCAATGAAGTTAGTTATCAATTTTTTGTATATATCGCTGATGAACAAGACAAACTTCGTTGCAATTCCCCATGAAGTTTGTTATCAGTGATTTTTTACATACCTTGCTAATGAACAAGACAAACTTGATTGCAATTTGCAATGAAGTTTCTAATCAATTATTTTTTTCATAGATCGCTAATAAACTAGACAAACTTCGTTGCAATTTTGAAATGAAGTTTGTTATCATTTATTTATATATCGCTAATAAACAAGACAAACTTCGTTGCAATTCCCAATGAAGTTTGTTACTAGTGACTTTTTACATACCTTGCTAATGAACAAGACAAAATTGATTGCAATTTGCAATGAAGTTTCTAATTAAAGATTTTTTGCATAGATCGCTAATAAACAAGACAAACTTCGTTGCAATTTCAAATGAAGTTTATTATCATTTATTTATATATCGCTAATAAACAAGACAAACTTCGTTGCAATTCCCAATGATGTTTGTTACCAGTGATTTTTCACATACTTTGCTAATGAACAAAACAAACTTGATTGCAATTTGCAATGAAGTTTGTTATTATCGGCTTATTTTCACGGAATTCTCAAAAAAATTCCTAGATAAGCAAGAATTTTGTGAACAGATAGTATTGCATAATGATCGCAAGAAAAATCATTTTATTCGCATAATTCACTCACCCGCGAAATTATAATTCCCGCGATGCTGATTCTTATCTTCGGACCTTTTAGTAGCTTGTACCTGAGATCCACTCCATTCCAAAATGAAACAAAGTACCGCTTAATTTGCACGTTGTCGCCGCCGTGCAATCTGAAAAGATGAAACCTTTTAAGACACTTTTTCTCTTCTGAATACATTTAACATTATCTTTTTCAACGAAATTGTCTCACGATTTCGGTGGATTAGAAGAAAAAAAAAAGAACTGCATTCTATACGAGGAAACGGATGGTGAAAAAGAGAAGAGTTACTTTTACTTTTTCTTGATGAATGAAACCGTCGTAAAAGATGAGATAAAAAGAAGATAAAAAGTGGGATGAAAAACTAGTCTTTTAAAAGAGAATTTCCTGGTAAAACCGCAACAGTTAGGATTTTTTCTTTACAAAGGTGATGATTGATTCCTTCTTGAGAAAAGGCAATTGGGAAAAATAAATCAAATCCTAGAAATAGTTCAAATGATAAAATGTCGAGAAAATTTTGTAAAATTCTTGGAAATAAAAAATGAAAAAAAACGATGACGTACCTGTAACCATCGTAGTCTACGATGCAGAGAATTTCAGGATAAATTACGTATGGCGCTTCACGTTTCGATCTAACGCTGATCGATCTTTTCGCCCTGAACCTTTTTGACAAGTGATCTGGCTCCATGTACGCTGAAAAAATCAGATCATTTTTATTTATTATTATCAAAAATTATTTATTACTATGATTTCAATTCAAAATTGTGCAATTTAATGATTTTGAAAAAAAAATTAAAAATTGAGAGGTATTGAGTTTGCAGTTTTCAACTTAGAACGTCAGGGGTGATTTTTAAGAAGTAATAATAGAAAAATTATTTTTTTCGAATAAAATTAATATGAATACTATATTGAATGCAATATAAAATACTCTACTTCCCTAAGATTTCAAGTCAAATTATATATTGAATTTTCAACAAAATAATCTTTTTTTACCGAATAGTTAAATTTTTCAATCATAAAAGATAACATTCTAACCAGAAATGAAATAGTGCAATTTTCAGATGAAAAAATTAATTTTTATTTTATAAAATCAGAATTTTCATCAAAAAAGTTAAATTTGAACCCAAAAAACGTAAATCTTTAAAAAAAAAATAATTTTTAATAAAGCAGATAGACTTTAATTAGGTTGTATTTTTAACAACAACAAAATAATTTTTTATTTAAAAGATCTGAATTTTCAACAAAAAAATTAAATTTGAAACCAAAGAGGTAAATCTTCAAAAAATATGAATTTTCAATAAGCTAGTTAAGCTTCCAACCAATTAGTTGTACTTTCAACTAAAAAAGATTAATTTTTAAGCAAATAATTAAATTTTCAACCAAATGATGAATTTTCCAAGAAGAATAATTTTAATCAAAAAAATACGAATTTTAAACAAAATACAGCAATTTTCAACAAAATTGTTGATTTTTAAATCCAAAAGGATGAATTATCTACAAAAAAGTTGAATTTTTAACCCAAAAATATGTTTTTCAAAGAGAAATGTTGATTTTGCATAAAGTTAAATTTTAATAAAAATAGTTTAATCTTTAACTAAATAGTTAAATTTAAACCAAAAATAGGATTTTTTGAACAAAAAATTAATTTTAACCGAAAGTTGCATTTTTAACAAAAAAGGAATAATTTTCAGCCAAAAAGATTAATTTTCGACCAAAAAAGACAAATTTTTAACAAAACACATGAATATTCAATTAGAAAAGATAAATTTTTAATAAAAATTTATATTTTGACCCAAAACTGTAATTGTCAAAAAAAAAATTATAAACAACAATGTCAAAAAAAAACAACATTGTCAGATGATAAATTAGTTTTCAAAAAAATGAAAAAATTCATGAAAATAGTTAAATTTTCAGACAAAGAAATAAATTTTCAAAGAAAATTATGAATCTTAAAAAATAAGAATTTTCAGCTAAACCCAAAACATGATTTTGGAATTCAGAAAATCAATTTTCTAAAAATGGAATAGTTAAATTTTCAACGAAGGAGATGAATCTTCTATCAAATAATTATTTTTTAACAAAGTGTAGTTCAAACTTCAACCAAAAATGAAAAATTTACATTGTCAGTTTAAACAATTAATTCTTAAACAAAAAAAAATTTTGTTAAAATATTTGAATTCTTAACCAAAAAACAATAATTTTCAACCAAAAAATGAATCTAAAAGACGAAGTTTCAACAAATCAGTTCGATTTTTATCCAAAAAAGATGAATTTTATCAAAATATATGAATTTTCAAACTACAATTTGGAACCAAATGGTCTATATTTCAAAAAAAAAAATTTTTTATTTAACCAAAAAAAGTTGAATTTTCAAGCCCAAAAGACGATTTTTTTTTGGAGATAGTTGAATTTTCTACCAGAAAAGGAATCTTCAACAAAAAAGATAATTTTCAAACCAGAATGATGAATTTTCTACCAAAAGATAAATTTGAAAAAAAAGTTGAATCTTCATACATATAGATGAATTTCGATCAAGAAAGATGAATTTTAAGCTAAGTAGTTGAATATATAATAAAAAGGTTTTATTAAAACTAAAAATGAAATAGTCAAAATTTATCAGTTGAAAAAATTAATTAGGAAAAGGAAGAATTTTCAACCTTTTGAATTTGAAGAAAAAATACGAATTTGTCACCAAATAGTTGAATTTAAAACCAAAAATGTGAATTTAAAAAAAAAAAGTTAATTCTCAACCAAATAGTTTGATTTTCTAAATTGTAGCAATTTTTTTAAATTTAGTTAATTTTTAAACCAAGTAGTTGATTTTTCAACAAAAAAAAACGACTTTTCAACAAAACAGTGATATCCTCAACTAAACCAAATTAATTTTCGAATGAAGATTTAAATTTTCAACCAAAAGAAATTGAAGATTAAATTTTTACCAAAAAAGACGTTTTAAAAAAAAAGACATGAATTTTCAGTATAAATCTTGAATTTTCAGCTACAAAAGATCAATTTTCAATTTAAAATACCATGCTCGAACAAAAAATGTAATATTTATATTTTCAGTTCAAAAAATTGATTCTTAATTATCAAAAAAGGAATTTTCAAGAAAACTCTTACATTTTCAACCAAAGGCATGAATTTTTAAATGAAATGATGAATTTTTAACAACAAAATAAATTTCCAACAAAAGACTTCGTCCCACAAGATGTTTTTTTTTTTAACCGAGAAGATTAATTTTCTAAAAATGGAATATTTAAATTTTTAACCAAAGAGGAATTTTCAACCAAAAAAATTAATTTTTAACAAAGTATGTAGTTCAACTTTCAACCAAAAATGGAATAGTTTCATTGTTAGTTAAAAAAATTAATTCTCAACCAAAACAAAACACGAATTTTCAACAAAATAGTTATATTTTCCATAAAATAATAAAAATTTTAACCAAATAGTAGAATTTTTGTTTTGAAGTTATAAATAATCGAATAAACCAATTGAAAAGGTAAGACAGTCGTATAACAGTAAAAAAAACATTCATTTTTTCATGAGAAAAAAGTTCGAAGTTTTAAGTGCCTACGCATATTTTGTATTTTTATGTCAAATTTGAAAATTTGAATCTTTTACAAAATAATAAATTAAAAAATATTTTGAGATTATTAATAAAAAGCCACCCTCTCCGGCAAAATAAGTGAAAAGGTCAGTTTTGCAATTAGGGAGCGGATGAAAGCCACTGTGAAGTTAGCTGACGAATGCAGCTCGGATCTCACGTCGGGCCGCACAGTGGGAAAAAATGACTTTTTTGGTTCAAAATAACGTACAGCCCACAAATATCGACCGATTTGGACAAAAAAATTTTTTCAAAAAAGCTGATAAGATTTCTAAAAAAGCTGTCGAGCCTGATTTTCAAATTAGGCTGTCAATTTTCTTATAAATAAACAAATACAACAAAAAAAATGACAAGTTTTTTCATTTGACGTCCCCGGTGCTCGTCAATAACAGGAACATTGTTGAAATCGCCTAAGTTTCATGGATTAACATTAGTTAAAGATGTTCTAATATTATCTAATAAAAAATTTTGTTATAAACAAATTATTTGTTGAAAGAGTGTTTTCTAGGATTTTCCATAATGTTACGTTTTTTTAAGTTATATTGAAAGAAATTTGTATGAAAACAATATAAAGATGTAGACATTTCTTTTTGAGATTATTATTCCTAATATTATAAAAAAATTTAATAAACAAATGCATTAATCAGGCATTTTTCGACAGAAAAATTCGTTTTTTTCTATGTAATTTTTTTTTAATTCGGAACTTTATGATAATTTTAGCAAAACTCATAATTTGTTGAATAATATTATGATTTTTCAAAACAAATTCAATAAACAAATGCATTATTCGGGCTTCTGTGGACGGGAAAATTCGTTTTTTTGATGTCAGCCATTTTATGTGTTTTTTTAAACAAATTAAAAAAAATGCATTATTTTGGGCATCTGTCGATGGAAAATTGTTGTTTTTTTCGATGTAAATATTTTTAATTGGGAACTTAATGATAATCGCAGCAACATGTTGATTCCAACATGTTTATTATATTTGTTTAAAACATCATAGAATTTATCAACTAAGTATGATTGTTAATAAAATTATCGTTCAGTTCCCAAAAAAAGTGTCTTCGAAAAAAAGAAAAACAATTTTTCCATCGACAGATGCCCGAATAATGCATTTGTTTATTAAATTTGTTTTTAAAAAAATATGAAATTTATCAACCAGTTATGAATTTTGCTGAAATTATCATGAAGTTCCCAATTAAAAAGACTGACATAGAAAAAAAAACTAATTTTTCTCTCGACAAATACCTGAATAATGCATTTGTTTATTAAATTTGTTTGAAAAAATCGTAAAATTTATCAACAAATTATGAATGTTGCTAAAAATCTCATGAAGTTCCCAACTGCGAGGTTCCCATTGAAGAAAACGAATTTTTCTGCCGACAAATTCCAGATTAATGCATTTGTTTAATTAATTTGTTTATAATATTAACAATAATAATCTCAAGAAGAAATTTCTTTATCTTTATATTGTTTTTATCCAAAGTCCTTTCAATATAACTTAAGAAAAATGTAAAATTATGTAAAATCGTAGAAAAGATTCTTTCCACAAATAATTTGTTTATAAACATTTTTTTTGTTCATTGTATAATACTGAAATATCTTTAACTAATGTTGCTCCATGAAACTTAGGCGACTTCAACAATTTTCCTGTTATTGACGAGCACCGGGAACGTCAAATAAAAAAAATTGCCATTTCTTTGGTCGTATTTGTTTATTTATAAAAAAATTGAGAGCCTAATTTAAAAATCAGGCTGGACAACTTTTATAGAAATCTTATCAGCTTTTTTTGGAAATTTTTTTTGTCCAAATCGGTCAATATTTGTGGGCTCTACGTTATTTTGAACAAAAAAAGCATATGAGAGCCGAGCTGCGCTCGTCAGATGTCTGCGCAGTGGCTCTCATCCGCTCCTTGGCAATAAAATGTGATTTAATTAACCTTAATCTGTGATAAAATGCGTCAAATTTAAAACGGGTCTCAGTTTTCAGCTGGAAAAATAATTAGCTGATTGTAATTTTTACTTACCAAAGTCACTGAATTCGTCGTCCAATGGGCGTTCCGATTTTCTGAATACGACGTGGTGAACTGTGTGTTTCAAATTCCTCCTAATTCTTGAAATATTCGGAAACAAGTGCGGCTCATGAAGACTTTTTGTCTGGCTCACAACTTCATTTATCACTCGATCTGGAAGCGGACGAATCACGAATTCCAATCCAATATCACCATTCTAAAAATAAAAAAATAAAAGGAAGGGATTAGATTTTTTTGGAATTGCGCCTCAATTTTTTAAAATTTTTGTTTAAGTTATACAATCTTTTTTTCAAAGGTAAACAATTTTGCTATCTTCGAATGTAATTGTTAGGATGCATTTTTCAGGATTAATTCCCGGCATTTCGAGCTTAGGGCCAAAAAGAAAACAACCCCTCAAAATACAGTCATGAGAAAAGTCTTAAAAAAATTGAAAGCCTACTTTAAAAATCAGGTTCGACAACTTTTTTAGAAATCTTATTAACTTTTTTTCAAATTTTTTTTTGTCCAAATCGGTCAATATTTGTGGGTTGTACGTTATTTTGAATCAAAGAAGCATATGAGAGCCGAGCTGCGCTCGGTTATTTTTCAGTTACTTACGATTACTTTTAATGCAATTTTTGAATTTTCAACAAAATAGATCAAATTTTAACCATATAGTTGAATTTTCAACTAAAAAGAATAAATGTTCAGCCAAATAGTTGAACTTTTAACTCAAAAAGATAAATTCTCGACTAAAAAAGGAATAGTTAAATTTTCAGTTGATAAAATTAATTTACAACAAAATAGTTAAATTTTCAACCAAATAGATAATTTTTCTCCTATAATGATGAATCTTAAACAAAAAATAATATTTAACAAAATAAATAAATTTTCAATCAAGGAGTTAAATTTTCTATTAAAAAAAAAACATTTTCAGTCTAATAGTTGAATTTCTAACTAAAAAAGATAAATTTTTAACAAAAAAAGGAATATTTGAACTTTCAATTGAAAAAATTAATTCTGAACAAAATTGTTAAATTTTCAACCAAAGAGACGAATTTTGTACTAAAACGACGGATCTTCAACTGGAATAGTTAAATTTTCAATTACAAAAATTTCAACCAAGAAACAACGATTTTTCAACAAACTAGTTACATTTTCAACCAAACAGATGAATTTTCAACTCAAACGAAAAATCTTCTGCAAAAAAATTTT
Organism: Andricus curvator; assembly: GCA_932195095.1. NCBI lineage: Eukaryota > Metazoa > Arthropoda > Insecta > Hymenoptera > Cynipidae > Andricus > Andricus curvator. Next base: position 78,497 of record CAKNYM010047623.1, read on the forward strand.
TTTAACAAAATTGTTGAATTTTCTACAAAGTAGACCGATTTTTAACCAGAAAGGATTTTTTTGTTTAAATTGTTAAGTTTTTAACAAAGAATATTAATGTTCAAACAATCAGTTAAATTTTTAACCAAAAACGCGAATTTTCAGCTAAAAGATGAATTTTCTACCAAAAAAGATAAATTTTTTAACAAAATACATTAATTTTCAATCAAGCAGTTAAATCTTCAACTAAAAAATATGAATTTTCAGTAAAATCAAGGAATTTTTAAATAAAAAAGATAATTTTATAACCAAAAAAGGAATAATTAAATTATCTGTTAAAAAATTATTTTTAACAAAATTGTTCAATTTCCAATCAAAAAATAAATTTTTAACCCAGAAAATAAATTTTCTATAAAAAAAGTGGAATTTTCAACAAAATAAATGAATTTTCTACTAAAAAAAAAAAAAATTTCAGCTCAAAATGAAACAGTTCAGTTTTTAGTTAAAAAAATGAACTTGTTGAAAATTCTTTTTCTTCAGTTGAAGATTAATTTTATGATCTGAAAATTTAACTAATCCATTTTTTCATGAAAAATAATCGTTTTTAGTTGAAAATTCAACTATTTTTTTGAAAATTCATGTATTTTGTTGTAAATTCATCTTTTTTTATAGGAAATTTATATTTTTAATTGAGAATTCAACTACTTGGTTCAATTTTAACTACTTTGTTCAAAATTCATTTTATTAGTTGAAAAAATCAAAAATTAGTTGAAGATTCAACAAATTCTTTGAACATTTTTTTTTCAGTTGAAAATCTATTTTTTGTACACAAAATTTAACCACTCTACCAAAATTTTATTATTTTGATAGAAAATTCCACTGTTTGGTTGAAAATAAATTCTTAGATGAAAATTTATATTTTTAGTTTGAAAAATCCTTATTTTCTTGTAGAAAATTCAACTATTTTGTTCATAATTCGTCTTTTTGGTTGTAAATTCATCTTTTTTGATAGAAAATTCCTAATTGAGAATTCAACTACTTGGTTCAATTTTAACTACTTTTTTCAAAATTCATCTCATTAGTTGAAAAAATAAAAAATTAGAAGAAGATTCAACTAATTTTTTGAAAATTTGTTTTTCAGTTGAAAATATCTTTCTTATACTCAAAATTTAACCATTCTACCAAAATTTTATTATTTTGATAGAAAATTCCACTATTTGGTTGAAAATAAATTTTTTAGATGAAAATTTATATTTTTGGATTGAAAAATCATTATTTTCGTGTAGAAAATTCAACTGTTTTGTTCATAATTTTTTTTTTAATTCACCTCGTTTGGTAAAAGCTTGGTTAAAATTATTCTATTTTGGTTGATGATTCAACTATTTTCTTGAAAATTCATTTTTTTTGGTAAAAAAATTCTTGGTTGAAGTCAAAATTTGTAAAAAAATTTTATTGAAAATCAGCTTTTAAATTCAGTAAAACCGATATATAAGAGTTTAATAGCCTGATTTAAAAGTATCCATATAATTATTAATTTATCACTTTTTTTTATTTTTCTCGAAATTAATATTATATTGGATACCCTTTTTCACACGCAGCACCAGTTCGCAGAATATACATTAATGAAAATGTGATGATACAAAATCGATCATTTAATAATTCTTAGAAACTAGAATTCGATTATAATTTAATTTATACCAATTAAAATCGACCAAAAGTAGAATTCCCTTACATAATTAAACTTCATCCAATTTTTATTCAGAGATTATATCAGTCCTTTGCGTTTTTCGATTTACATAAGAATAAAAATTTTATGATCCCTAATTTAAATTTCCCGAAATTAGATGATTCATGAAAATAAATTAATTCGTAACGACGCATCGAAATTAATCATTTTTTAATGTTAATCTAATGATGTTAGATCATCACAAACTATAAATCAAGCTTAATTTTATTCTTCCCACAGTAAACATAAATCTGAATTTGTGAAAAGTGCGCCACAAATTTGCTTCAGCAAAATTCTTTTTTCTTTTTCAGGGAATTTTTTTATATAAATTTTAGTAAAAATTTGGAAAACAGGAAAATAAATATTTGGATTTGCAAATCTGAAATTAACCAAAAAATTTCAAGTTTCATTCTTTTATGATATCTGCATGAATCTTAAAACAATCCAAAGTCAATACGCGAATTTTTTTTTTAATTAAATAAGAAATAGGATTTTTGTTGTACAATTCTGAAAAAAAAATTTCAAAAAATTTAAGCAGGATTCATGTTAATTCAAGAAGTAGAAGCTTTTAAGTTTCTTAAAAGTAATTTTTATTGTTTAGTCAATTATTATTTGTTTAAACATTTTGTCCCCTGAAAATAGTGAAAAGTTATTTTTTTCCGGATAAATCGTAAAGTTTATGAGTCTTAACTATAATATTTCTTTTTTCACACATTTGGCAATTATTTAAACAATTTTCATTTGTTCGAAAAATTTCGCACCCTGTAAATCGTGAAAAGTTATATCTTCTGGAACTAATTACGCAGTTAAAGAGTTTTGAGAGCAACATATTTTTTCAAGGATATTTAACAAATGTTTAAACAATTTTTATTTGTTTAAATAATTTTTTTCTCTGTAAATCTTAAAAAGTCACGATTCGCTTGAATTGATGGCAAATACACATTTTTTTTAAATTGAAAATTGAATTTGTTATCACCGTCCAAAGTTGAATCCTAAAAAAAAAAAATTTCTCTCTGAATTTTCTCGGAACCTAATAACATTTTTCAATCAAAAATTTGCAGGGTTCAATTCAGCACTGATTGATCTAAAAAGTGCATATTCATTTTTTTTTTAATAAAAATACAATTTTTTAGAACAGTTTTCGTTTCGCTTGTAAAATCTTGAAAATATGGGTTAGAACCTAATGGCATGCCACTCTGCAATTGATGAAAATTAATATCTTAACTTCAAAATTAACATATAATGCTTTTGAAAAATATATTTTGGTTAAAAAATAGTAATTTCTGACGAAAAAATAATAACATAACATAAAAAAAATCTTTAAGATTTTAAATCTTCTTTAAGAACTAATAACTTTCTTTTAAAATTTTCGTCTCAAAAGAATTAATCTTCAATCAAAATAAACGAGTTTTCAAAAATATAGTTTAATTTTGAACCAAACAGTTCATTTTGTAATCAAAGACTAACAACAAAACAACTACAACAACAAAAATTAATTTTGAACCAAAAATTAAATATTTCAATTTTCAATCAACAAAATTAATTTTCTTTTTAAAAGAACGAATTTCGTACAAAATAGTTAATATTTCACCTGAAGCTTCAAACTAAATAAATTAATCTTCAATCAAAAAAATTAATTTGCAACAAAAGATTTAAACTTTCAACCAAGTAGTTGAATTTTCAAACAAAAAGATTTTTTTTCAACCAAAATAAACGAATTTTCAACAAATTCAATTTTCCGTTGCAAAATGTTAAAGTGACCTAAAATTATTCGAATTTTTTGTATCTTGTTTGAAATCCAAAGTTTTTCAATTAAAAGTACCGTTAATCTGAAGAATAATGATAATCCAAAAAATCTCATGATTTTTTTATGAAACATACATTTTTAACAAAAAATACCAACATAATAAAAAGTTATTCCAAATTGTAAATCTTCTCTGGAATTTTATTTTTTTTTTGTATTTCAACAAAAAAAATTAACGCAATCTGAAATCGTTCAAGCTTTCAAATATTGGATTAAAATCTGATGAAATACAAACGAAGATGTCAATTAAAATAGAAAAGAGATTAATGAATTCAAATGAATCCATCAACTGGAAAGTTTTCAAGGACAAAAGAATGAAGAGTAGTTTTTCTCGTAACCATTTTCTATTCTGAAAAATCATATAATCAATCAAATTTCTATAAATAAATGTATATATCTATAAAAATGTACATTTTTAATAAAAGCTAAACATGTCTTGAATGGAATTTCTCTCTGGAATGATTGTAAGTAGAAAAAGTCCGTACGAGTCAGACAATAATTGAAATCGAATAATGAATGTGAAAACAAATTTTTTCTCGTCCACGCAATTTTTATATTAACATTAAAACAACATTTTTGTATTGTAGACTATTATGTAGAATAATAGAAAAGAAAAACATGGACACTTTTGATAATTGATGAAAACTTTCATCTTGAATTCAGAATTATTATACAATATTTTTTTACAATATATTTGAAATTGAACAGTTGCACTTTTATTTAAAAATACCAATTTTCGACGAAAAACTTTTTTTGTGTCTAGAATTTAGTTTCGAGTGTAAAGTCTCGAATCTCGTTTCGAGTCTCGAATCTTGCCTTGAGTCTCGAATCTCGTCCTGAATCTCGAATCTAATTTTGAGCCCCAAGTCTCGAATCTCGTCTCGAATCGCGTCTTCAATCTCGTATCGAGTCTCGAATCTCGTTTGAAGTCTCGAATCTTGTCTTGGGTCTCGAATCTCGTCTTGAGTCTAGAATTTAGTTTTGAGTCTGAAGTCTCGAATCTCGTTTTGAGTCTCGAATCTCGTCTTGAATCTCGTCTCGAATATTGAATTTTGTCTCTAATCTCGTCTTGAATCTCGAATCTAATTTTGAGCCTCAAGTCTCGAATCTCGTCTCGAATCTTGTCTCGAATCTCGTCTCTAATCGCGTCCCCAATCTCGTCTCGAGTCTTGAATCTCGTTTTCAATCTCGAATCTTGTCTTGGGTCTCAAATCTAGTCTCTAGTCTAGAATCTCGTCTTGAGGCTCGAATCTCGTCTCGAATCGCGCCTCAAATCTCCTCTCGAATCTCGTTTGGAGTCTCGAATCTTGTATTGGGTCTCGAATCTCGTCTTGAGTCTCGAATTTAGTTTTGAGTCTGAAGTCTCGAATCTCGTGTTTGGTCTCGAATGTTGCCTTGAGTTTAGAATCTCGTCTTGAATCTCGTCTCGAATCTTGAATTTTGTCTCTAATCTCGTCTTTAATCTTTAATCCAATTTTGAGCCCCAAGTGTCGAATCTCGTCTCAAATCTTGCCTCGAATCTCGTCTCGAATCGCGTCTCCAATCTCGTCTCAAGTCTCGAATCTCGTTTTCAATCTCGAATCTTGTCTTGGGTCTCAAATCTCGTCTCGAGTCTAGAATCTCATCTTGAGTCTCGAATATAATTTTGAGCCTCAAGTCTCGAATCTCGTCTCGAATCGCGTCTCAAATCTGGTCTCGAATCTCGTCTGGAGTCTCGAATCTTGTCTTGGGTCTCGAATCTCGTCTAGAGTCTAGAATCTCGTCTAGAGTCTAGAATCTCGTCTTTAGTCTAGAATTTAGCTTTAAGTCTGAAGTCTCGAATCTCGTTTTGAGTCTCGAATCTAGTTTTGAGTCTCGAATCTTGCCTTGAGTCTTGAATCTCGTCTCGAATCTTGAAGTTTGTCTCGAATCTCGTCTTGAATCTCGAATCTAATTTTGAGTGCCAAGTCTTGAATCTCTTCTCGAATCGCGTCTCGAATCTCGCCTCGAATCTTGTCTTGGGTCTCAAATCTCGTCTCAAATCTAGAATCTCGTTTGGAGTCTCGAATCTTGTCTTGGGTCTCGATTATCGTCTTGAGTCTAGAATCTCGTCTTGAGTCTAGAATTTAGTTTTGAGTCTGAAGTTTTGAATCTCGTTTTGAGTATCGAATCTTGCCTTGAGTCTCGAATCTCGTCTCGAATCTTGAATTTTGTCTCTAATCTCGTCTTGAATCTCGAATCTAATTTTGAGCCCCAGGTCTCGAATCTCGTCTCGAATATCGTTTCGAACCTCGTGATTTTTTTCATTAAAATTGTTTGGAAATTATAATTTTTTTTTTTTGAAATCTGATGATTTTTCTAAACTTGAATTTCCGACGAAAAACACTAACGCAACCCGAAATCGCTCAAGCTTCCAAAGATTGGATTAAAATCTTATGAAATACAAACGAAGATGTCAATTAAGATAGAAAAGAGATTAATTAATTCAATTCAAATGAATCCATCAACAGGAAAGTTTTCAAGAATAAAAGAATGAAGAGTAGTTTTGCTCGTAAAATGTCTTATCTGTGATCATGGATCAACCAACTAGTGACACCATTTTCTATTCTGAAAAATCATATAATCAATTAAACTCCTATAAATAAAAATAGAACTCCTATAAAAATTTAACGACCCTTTAAGTGGGCGATGTGTTAAATTTATGGAACATAAATGTTGAGATTGGAATGATAATGATTAGATGATCATAAAGGTGATGAACTTGTTGAAAGGGATAGTTTGATCGGTTCTTTCAAGTTTTGAAGATGCATCGCGATCGGTCAGATTGAAGAAGAGAGAGTGAAAGTGAAAGGTCAGGACACGCGGGGTCATTCAAAACAACGCTTTTACGATCCGTTACATAAGTGACTTAAAACATTACGTGTCTTCTAAACGGATTTATCTTCAGCGCTCTAACTCTCGGAGGTAGAATCATCAGATCATTCAAGAAAGTTTTAATTGGATGCAATGGTCTGGAAAATTTATTTCTGACCTTTGTTTATTTAATTGGGACGCACTTCACGCAATCCTTATTGCATCCAAAAGAAAATCCATTTGCGACTCGAACCGAATTAAACATTTATTTTAACCTCCTTTCTTAAAAAATTATCTTCACGAGATCCTAAAGATGAAATTATAGTTTATTTTGAGTTAACAAAATTATTGAATTTTCAAAAAAATAGATGCACCAATTTTCAACCAAATAGATCAATTTTCTACCAAATCGTTAAATTTTTCACTTGAAAATATAAATTTTCCGCTAAACGTGAAACAGTTCAATTTCCAGTTAAAAAATTGAATTTTAACAAAAAAATAAACGAATTTTAAACAAAATAGTTTTTCAACCAAAGGGATGATTTTTCAATTGGAATAGTTAAATTTCCAGTTAGAAATACATTTTCAATCAAACAACAACGAATTTCCAACAAAATAGTTGAATTGTTAAAAACAAACGATGAATTCCCAACGAAAAATGCAATAGATGATATTTCAACCAAAAGAGCTTTTAATTTTCAAGAAAATAGTTTAATCGTCAGCAAAAAAGACTTTAACTACAGAACATAAAATTACAATCAAAAATACAATAGTCAAATTATTAGTAAAAAGAAGATTATTCACAAAAAATTTGAACCGTCAAGCAAGAATATTAATTTTTTACCGAAAAGTCGAATTTTCATCAAAATACATAAATTTTCAGCCAAATAGTAGAATTTTTCCCAAAATTGATCACTTATCAACTATAAAGATGGATTTTCGAGCCAGAAGATTAATTTTTTAGCAAAAAAGTTGAATTTTTAACAAAATATATGAATTTTCAACCAAATAGTTTAATTTTTCACTAAAAAAGATAAACTAACAATTAAAGTGGAATAATTCAGTTTTTGGTGAATACTTAATATTCAACCAAAAAAAGAAAGACTATTTTTTTAAAAAAAAGTTAAATTATTTCCCAAAATAGTTCAATTTTCAAACATAAAGATGGATTTTCAAGCAAGATTATGAATTTTCTAAAAAAAAGTTTAGTTTTCAACAAATCTGAATTTTCAAGGCGATAGTTAAATTTTCAATTTAAAAAGATAAATTTACAATTTGGAATGGAATAGTTAAGTTTTCAATAAAAAAATTAATATTCAACCAAGAAAAGAAAGCAAATTTTGCGGAAAATAGTTAAATTTTTCACTAAAATAGTTCAATTTTCAACAATAAAAATGGATTTTCAAGCAAGAAGATTAACTTGTATACCATTAAGCCATTTCCCTTTCGGGGTAGGCGTGACACTACCCGATTCGGGTAGTGTTTCTAGGTTGATAACTTGTAGTAAATAACTACAAGTGTGGGCTCACCACACCCACGATGTGCCAACAGCACTCAGTTTTCTCGAATGGTCACCCATCCAAGTGCTAACCGCGCCCAACGCTGCTTAACTTCAGTGATCTGACGAGAACTGGTTTTTTCAGCGTGGTATGGCTGTTGGCCATAAAAATCCTAGCCAAAAATTTCAATTTTTATCAGAATATATGAATTTTTAACTAAGAATGACAAATTTTCACCAGAAAAGAAATAATTAAATTTTTACTTAAAATTTATTAATTTTTAACCAAACAAAAAATTAGTAGAAAAAAAGTAGTTCAAATTTTAAGCAAGTAGTTTAATTTTTAACAAATAAGATAAATTTACAATTGAACGAATTAATTTTTTCCAAGAAGAAAAAAATTATTTAGAAAAAAAAATAGTTAAATTTTCACCCAAAGAGATGGATTTTTAACTAAAATGAAGAATCTTCAGCCTGAGAAACGACTTTGACAAAATTGTTTAATTGTCAACATAGTAGATAATTTTCAACAAAATAGTTGAATTTTCAACAAAAACATGAATTCTTAACCAAGAAGATTAATTTTCTACCGAAAAATACGAATTTTCAAAAAGACACATGAGTTTTCAACCAAATAGTTGAATTTTTGACTAAAAAAGATAAAGTTAGAATTAAAAATGGAATAGGTAAATTTTTAGAAAAAACAGAATTTTCAAACAAGAAGATGAATTTTCTAGCAACAAAAAGACGAATTTTCAACAAAATACATGAATTTTCAACTAAGGAAGACAGATTTTTACCAAAAATGAAATAGTTCAATTTTGAGTTGAAATAATTAATTTTCAGCCAACAAAAAACGAAATTTTCAAAAATATATTTGATTTTTCAACCCAAGTGAATTTTTAACAAGGCAGTTCAAATTTTAAACAATGTAACCATTTTGCTGAAAATTCATCTTTTTGGTTGAAAATTAATCTATTTGGTTAAAAATTCAACTATTGGGTTGAAAATTAATTTTTTTACTGAAAATTTATATTTTTGGCTCAAAAAATGCAGCTGTTTTGTAGAAAATTCGTCTCTTTTGGAAAAATATTTGATATTTTTGCTAAAAATACATCTGGTAAAAATTAATCTTTTTTGTTGACGATTCAACTATTCTGTTAAAAAGTCGTCTTTTTGGTTAAATTCAACTATTTTTTACCTAAATAAATATCTCCTTTGTTTGTAATATTAATTATGTATTACGGTTTAATACATTTTTCGTTAATAATTATTAATTATAACCTTAAAAACAAATAAATTCGAAAAATAATTAGTAATTCAAAATTTGTATGTTGTATTAAAATGAGTTTTTTTCCTCATATCGAAAAACTACACACTACATGAAATCAGATTTTCTTTCTCATTTTAATATTCGAAGGTTAACAAAGTGGCAATAATAATCAATTATGCGAGTGACGAAGCCTGAATTGTTAAGAAGGCAATGAACGAACTTTGATCTAATCACGCAGACAGCGTATTAATTAAAGAAATTTATAAGGTTTTTAGAGATTTGTCAGACTTAGTGGGATTAGTTACGAAAAAGGGGCTGGGCAACTTTGTTTTGTGAATCAATAGTTATATTTGAATAATGCATGTTTGTAAATAAAGATCTTCGGTGTAAATAATTTCTATTTTAGGATTTTATATTTTTGAACATTTTTCTGTTGGTAAAACAATATTTTGGTAACGCAAAATAATAAGAAATTATAATTTAAAAAAAAATTGCACTTTTTCAATAAAAGCTAAGAATGTTTTGAATGCAATTTCTCTCTGGAATGATTGCAAGTAGAAAAGTCATTACGAGCCAGACAATCACAGAAATCGAATCATGAATTTGAAAACCAATTTTTTTTTGTCTTACGCAATTTTGAAATTAATATTAAGACAAAATTTTTGTATTTTATGCTATTATCTAAACTAATAGAAAAGAAAAAACAAGGACAATACTTTTTATAATTGAGTCACGTCAAGATTCTCGAATCTCGTCTTGAGTTTCGAATTTCGCGTTGAGTCTCGAACCTCGTCGTAAGTCTAAAATCTCGTTTTTAGTCTCGAGTCTCAAATCTCGTTTTGAGTCGCAAATCCCGAATCTCGCGTTGAGTCTCAAGTCTCGTTTTGAGTCTCGAATCTCGTTTTGAGTCTCGAATATCGTCTTGAGTCTCGAAT
>CAKNYM010047623.1:88553-102066 GCA_932195095.1 Andricus curvator
ATCGCGTATTGAGTCTTGAATCTCGTCTCGAGTCTCGAATCGCGTCTTGAATCTCGTCTCGAGTCTCGAATCTCGAATCGCGTCTTGAATCTCGTCTCGAGTCTCGAATCTCGTCTCGAGTCTCGAATCTCGTCTCGAGTCTCGAATCGCGTCTTGAGTCTTGAATCTCGTCTCGAGTCTCGAAGCTCGTCTTGAGTCTCGAATCTTGTTTTAAGTCTCAAATCGTGTCTTGGATCTCGAATCTCGTCTTGAGTCACAAGTCTCGTCTTGAGTCTCGAATCTCGTCTTGAGTCTCGTGTTTCGTCTTATGTCTTGAATCTCGTCTTATGTCTTGAATCTCGTCTTGAGTCTCGAATCTCGTCTTGAGTCTTGAGTCTCGAATTTCGTTTTAAGTCTCAAATCTTGTCTTGGATCTCGAATCTCGTCTTAAGTCTAGAATTTAGTTTTGAGTTTCAAGTCTCGAATCTCGTTTTGAATCTTGAATATTGTCTCGGGTCTCGAATCTAGTCTCGAATCTCGATTTTTGTCTCGAATCTCGTCTTCAGTCTGGAATTTTATCTCGAATCTCGTTTTGAGTCTCGAATCGCAAATTTTGTCTCGAATCTAGTCTCGAATCTCGAATTTTGTCTCGAATCTCGTCTCGAGTCTCATGAAAAAATAAATATTTTTAGACCCAAACTATATTGGTTTCGGCGTGGGACTAAGAAACCCTAAAAAGGACACAACACACGAAATTTCATGATTTTCTAACAATTAAGAGGAGAAGTTTAGTGTACTGTTTTGACTTCTAATTGAAATTATACCATATTTATTTTAACTCGGCGAACTTGTTGTAAAATTTGTTGTAAATTATAACAACCTCGGGCAGAAATAGATTAAAAAGAGCAAATAAAATTTTGAAATGTTGATTGAGAAATGTGGATCCCAAGGTAGGATGTTTCTTATTTCCGTAGTTAGAACGAAGGAACAGAAATGACACAGTCCCTAATAATTGTGTTCGGATGAGTGAACGAGTACGACGAATTGCAGGTGGTACAGGTATAATTATAACATCGGGGCCTGGGCTAAGTTGACGAAAGACGTTTGTAATAATGGCCACTGTGTCGAAAGAATCGTTAAGAAAGAAGAATGGGTTCTTACAACGAGCACTTTCCCATTCTCGTCCTGGTGCAGTAGAATTGCTGCCATATTCTCCGTGTCCTGGTAGATGTCACCAACATCGGTACTCGACTGAAAAAGAAATATTTCCATTTTAAAACATTCTCTTACGAAATATTATTCAAATTATTTATTTATTTAAATAAAAATTATATTTCATCGCATGTGAGTTAGGATACGCCATGTCCAGTATGTTTACTGAATCTCAAATAAAATAAAATTAATAATATGGGAGAAAAATAAATAAAATAAGTTTTTCTGTCAACTAGAAAAAAAACGCGCCCGCTACGTCTGACCTAATTTTTGAAATCAAATAGAAAAATTATATTAAAACCTTGACTGCAAGTTAAAATTTTTGAAAGTTGTACATTTTATTTTGGAAGTCTAATTATTTTTGTTTAGAGTAACCAATTTCCAGTAACAAGAAGCCAAGATAATATATTACTATCGTAAAAATGTTGCAAATATTTTTTCAGGATATATTTTTATTATAAATAGGAATTTTTGTTTAAAACACTAAAATAAAATTTGTTGAAAAAGTTGAGTTTTATTTAAAACCTAATGTTAAAAAATGTAATCTTATTTGAAATTTAATGGTTTTTAATAGAATTATAGAATCGCGGTATAAAAAACCAACATAACCTAAAATTGTACTAAAATTCTAAATCTACTCTGAAATATAATGATTTGAATAAATTAAAAATCTTTCTAGAAATTTTATTATTATGCTTAAAACTACCGATTTTCAATAAAAAATGTTAACGTAGTCTAAAATAAATTGTTAAAAAAATTTGAATCTTCTTTTCGCGGATTTCATAGGATTTCACGTATTTCAGGGTATTTTAAAAGGTTCCAAGCAAATTTTCAAGGGATTCACAAAATTTAGAGGATTCCAAAAAATTTAAAAGGATTGTAAATATTTTAGGATATTCGAAACGATTCTAAAGAATTTTCTTTACATTTCCATAATTTGAAGAGATTTCAAGAGATTTTACAGATTTTAAATTAATTTTTTCAACTGAAAATTTAACTATTCCATTTTTAGTTGAAAATTAATCTTTTTTAGTTGAGAATTCAACAACTTGGTTGAAAGTTCAACTACTTTGTTAAAAATTCATTTTTTTGAATGGAGATTCTTGATTTTAGTTGAAAATTTAAATATTTTGTTAAGACGTCGATTTATTTTTACTAAAAATCAATGTTTTTAAGTAAAAATTTAACAATTTCATTTTTGGTGAAATTTTTTTTTAAGTTAAAAATTCATTTAAAAAAAAATTTTTATGGATAGAAAATTAGGATTCTTGCTTGAGAATTTATCTGTTTGGTTGAAAAAAAAATTATTGTTGCCCAAAATCAACTATTTGATTTAAATTTTATGGATTTTGTTAAAAAATGCATCCTTTTTGGTAGAAAATTGATCTAATTTTGTGAAAATTCATATTTTTTGTTGAAAATTAATTTTTGTTGTGAAAAATGAAACTATTTTGTTGGCATTGTTTTATTCATTCGAGAAATGATTTTTTCAACTAAAAATTTAAATAGTATATATTTTATTGTAAATGTATTTTTTCAGTTCAAAATTCAACTATTTTGTTGAAAATTCATGTATTATGTTAGAACTTTGTTTTTTTGGGTAAAAAATTAATTTTCTCGCTTGCAAATTTATCTTTTCTTTGGATGAAAATGTGACTATTTTGTTGAGTAATTGTTATTCCTTAATTAAAAATTGATTTTTGACTCAAAATAGACGTATTTTAATTAAAGATTCATTTTAATTGAAAATTCATTATTTTGAATGAAAATCTAACTATTTTGTTAAAAAATCGTTTTTCTAGTAAATACTTGAGTTTTTTATTTAAAAATGTGAATATTCCATTCTTGGTGTACAATGGATATTTTTTAGTTGAAAATTCAACTATTTGAGTGAAAATTCAGCTTTTTTATTTGAAAATTCATTCATTTTCTTTAAAATTCATCTTTTTCTGTGGAAAATAATTTTTTTGGTTGCAAATTAATGCTTTTGATTGAAAATTCAACTATTCAGTTAAAAGTTCTTCTGCTTTTTTTTTAATTCAAAAATTTTAATCAAAAGTCAATCTTTTTTGCTAAAAATTCGCGTGAGTCTGGTTTGAGCGGAGTAATCCACCATAATTTGATGTAATCCTTTTCAATCTGCCGTAATCTTAGGTAATCCAGAGTAATCAGTTATATTTAATTAATTTTTTTTCTGAAAAAAGATCTTCTCCTTTTGCTCTGCTGGGAATCGAACTACAGAACTTCCGATTGCCGGTCGAGAGAAGAAACTTTTTTCAGAAAATACACGCATTATTTTGCCAGGTGGTGAATTAAATTTTTCAAGGAATCTGTATTATCGTATAGAGAATAACAGAAAATTTTTAGCGGAACGAAAGAATTCGATCTTTTTTCAGACAAAAATTAATTAAAAATAATTTTTAATTCATATCTTCATCTAGCCTGAAAAGACGTTAAAAATTTTCTGTTATTCTCTATGATAATACAGATTGGCAAAATAATGCGTGTATTTTCTGAAAAAAGTTTCTTCTCTCGATCTCTCTAGTAGCTCAATCAGAAAGCACCCGACCGGCAATCGGAAGTTCTGTGATTCGATTCCCAGCGGAGCGAAAGGAGAAGATATTTTTTCAGAAAAAAATTAATTAAAAATAATTTTCAATTCATATCTCCATCTAGTCTGAAAAGGCGTTAAAAATGTTCTCCACTTCCGCTGTCCTACATTTTTAGGAGTTGTTTCCCATCGAATGAATTAAAGTCATTGAAATTAAAATCCAAAGTTTTATCACTCTTCACGCTAATTTCTCTCTGCCTTTCATCAGCTACAAAACAGACTGAAAGTTTAAAAAACGTCGAAATCTACAAATCACAGAATGGGATAAAAATCAAAAAAGGATAAAAGTCTAAAATAGGAAAAAAGTTTAGGAAAAGAAAAAAAATCTGTAAAAATTCTCGAGAAATGCAGATTACAATGACTCAGCTGATTTTGATACACTTACTTCTGGAACTTTCTCGTAGTGAAGTCCATCTGGTTGAGAGTTATTTCTAGTGACTGTCCACATTGACAAGTGTTCTCCTGACCACAGTCTCTCTGTCGGCTTCAGGGACAGATTGAAATTTTTCCCGAAAGCCTTGAGGTGCACTTCCTGTCTGGCATCCGGACTTCTCTTCTGCACCGAATGTAACACTGGTACCACTTCGTATATCGGTACTGAAATTAAAATTAAAAATGAAACCTGACTTAAGGTTCATAACTTGTGAAAGACAATAATTATGTAAATTAGGCATCCTCAAGATCCCCATGGACGCTTGCATTTTTGAGAAATGTGATTGCACGCGATCCAAGGAAAGGGAATCTGGCATAAATCAGCTTCCGAGAAAATAAATATTTTATGACTCGAAATTTTTTTAAGTGAATTATATTGTTAATTAAGAATAAAAATGGTCAGGAAAAATGGACAAAAAAGTCTCTTAACCATTTAAATGAGAGGTAGAGTTCTGAAATGCCCAAGAATTTATGTTGAGCAAATGCTCTTGAGAATATGCTCAGCATTTAAGATCAGACAGAGCATTTAAGAGGATTTAAAGCATTTATTGTTTAAACAAATATATATCATAATTAATACATATATTTTTACAAAAACATTCTAGTGAAATAAACATATACTTTTTTCAGAGCTGCTATAGGTCAGGTAATTCCAGAAAGTCAGGCATTGTCAGGGAATGTCAGGGAAAACCTGACAGAGTTAGGGAATTTCCGATAAATTGAAGTTGAAATTAATTTTATTATTATTATTGAAAATTGCAAATATCCTATTTTTGAAAGTTGGTAGTCGTCGTTTAGTTACCGTTACCGTTACTTAGTTAACCATAAGGCGATCTCATCGACGATGGGCGAACTCATCGACGATGGGCGCTCTGTGTTTATTTGAACTCGAGATGTTTGTTTTCATAAGAAGCTTAGTGGAAGTATATGCATTTATACTTACACGATTCCTTTCCCGCATTTTTTCAAAAGAAGGCTTTTAATTAACATTCTCAATATTCTATTCGTATTTTGAAAAATTCATTTTCGATTTAACGTTTTAGTCATAGTTCATTTATACATTTCAAAATGTTTAAAAATTTCCAAATTTTGAGTACCGTTTATTTTTTAATCAAAGCTTTTGACATTTTGGAAAATTTGTTTATGGATTATTTAAGCAGTCTTCATAAACATATTCAGATTCCGGGTATTTTTCAAGGAATAGGCACAATTTGTTTACGGAGTCAACTAAGAATATCTTTCCGATAACTCTTTTCTATGTTGCTTTATAAATTTACGAGAATTATTAATTATTTTAACAATTTTCCTAAACATATTCAGAGTTTGTCTATTTTTCAAGGAACAGGCAGAATTTGTTTACGGAGTCAACTAGGAATATCTTTTTGATGAGTATTTTATATGCTGCTTCGTAAATTTACAAGAATTATTATTTGTAATATCATTATTTTTAACGAATGACTTTTTTTCTATATTGTTCTGCAAATTTACAAGATTTATTAATTATTTGAACAATTTCAAGTAAAAAATTAAGAGTTTGGCTATTTCTGAAAGAATAGGCCCAATTTGTTTCCAGAATCAACAAAGAATGTATTTCCAATAACTATTTTCTACGATACTTGCACATTTATTATAATTATTAATTATTTAAACAGTTTTCATGAAAATATTTAGAGTTTGGGTATTTTTCAAGAAATAGGCACAATTTTTTTACGGAGGCGCCTAAGAATATCTTCCTGATTACTCTTTTCTATTTCGCTTTATAAATTTACAAGGATTATTAATTATTTAAACAATTCTGATTGAACAATTGAGAGATTGGCTATTTTTCAACGAATAGGCTCAATTGTTTACAGAATTAGGTAAGAATATCTTTCCGATGACTTTTTTTTATATAATGCTCTGCAAATTTCAAAGAATTAATTATTATCTGAACAATGTTGATAAACAAATTAAGAGTTTCACCATTTTTCAACGAATAGGCTCAATTTTTTACGGGATCAATAAAAAATGTTTTTCAAATAACTCTTTCCCGTGCATGATGCTTTGAAAATTTACAATAATGATTAATTATTCAGTCAATGTTTATCAACATATCCAGAGCTTGGCTATTGTTCAAGGAATAGCCACAATTTATTTCACGGAGTCAACTAAGTATGTCTTTCCGAAGACTCATTTTCTAGGTTGCTTCACAAATTCGTATTTTGGCTATTTTCAACGAATAGGCTGAACTTTTTTATACAATTAACCTAAAATATCTTTCCAATTACTTTTTTCTATGATGCTATGAAAAGTCTTTCTGATGACTCTTTTCGATGTTGCTTTTTAAATTTGCAAGAATTAATAATGATTTAAACCATTTTCATTAAAAAATTTTGAGTTTGGCTATGTTTTAACAAATAGGCTACATTTTTTTACAGAATTAACTAAGAATATCATTCAGATGACTTTTTTTACATGATGCTTCGCAAATTTCCGAAAATTATTAATTATTTAAACAATTTTCATAAAGAAATCAAGAACTTGGCCATTTTTCAACGACTAGGATCAATTTGTTTAGTACATCAAGATTTCTACGATACTTTGCAAATATACAATAATTCATAATTATTCAAATAATATTCATAAACAAATTCAGAGTTTAGCTATTTGTCAACGAATAGGCTACATTTTGTTTACAGTATTAACTAAGAATATCTTTCCGATTACTTTTTTTGTGATACTTCATAAATTCTCAAGTATTATCAATTATTTATACAATTTGTATAAACAAATTGAGAGTTTAGCTGTTTTGAAACTAATAGGCTCAATTTGTTTACGGAAGCAAGAAAGTATGTATCTCCAATAAGACTTTCCGACATTACTTTGCACGTTTGCAATAATTATTATCTATTTAAACAATTTTCATAAACATATTCAGAGTTTGGGTATTTTTCAAGGAATAGACACAATTTGTTTACGGAGTCAACTAAGATTGTCTTTCCGATGCTCTTTTCTATGTTGTTTTGTAAATTTACAAGAATTATTAATTATTTAAACAACTTTCATAAAAAAATCAGAATTTGGCTATTTTTCAACGAATAAGGTGAATTTTTTTACAGAATTAACTAACAATATCTTTCCGACGACTTCTTTCTATTATGCTCTTCAAATTTCCAAGATTTATTAATTATTTAAAATATGTTCATAAGCAAATTAAGAGTTTGGCTATTTGTCGAAGAAACCCTCCCTATTTCATTTTCGCTTGAAAAAATATATTTTTAGCCTAAAATAAATTAATTTTGCTGGAAACTCGTTTTTTTTTTGTTTTTTTTTTTCAAATTTACTTTTCTGACTGCAAATTGAAATATTATATTTTTGGTTTGTAAATTGATCTTTTTTAGTTTAAAATTGAATTATTTGATTGAGAATGCAGTCTTTCGTTTGAAAATTGATTGCCTTAACTAAAAATGTAATTCTTCTATTTTTGATTCAAACATCATTTTTGAAAGAAACAAAATTTATTTTGTTGAAAATTCGTTTCTTTTTTTTTTGCATATTTATTTTTCTGACATTTTAACTATTCAAATCTTGGTTGAAAATTGATTTTTTTAGATGGAAATTCATGCGCTTTGTTGAAAATGAGTCTTTTTTGGTAGAAAATTAATCTTTTGAGTTAAAAATTCAACAAAATATTTGGTTAAAAATTCATATTTTTGGATGAAGATTGATCATTTCAGTTGAAAATTAATTTCTTTCGTTGAAAATTTATCTTTTTGACTTGAAAACACAGCTAAAATGTGTTTTTAATGTATTTAGAAACAAAATTTATTTTGCATTAACATTATTAATCTTCTAGGTGTATAATTGGTTTCATAGCTAAAAGCATTTATAAATTGGGATATTGTAGCAACACTGAATAAGGCACTGTTTAATGCGAATAATATGTTTTCTATTACTTTGACTTCTTTTATCATTTAAATTTAGCGCCCTTTCCAATTTGAAGCGATGCATTTTCCCGCGAAATTTAAACAATTATAAGTAGAAAAGGTCCTTTTGAGTCAGACAACAATAGAAATCGAATAATTAATTTGAAATCTAATGAGTTTTATTTAAAAATACCAATTTCTATGAAAAATACCAATTTCAGACGAGAAAAACTAACATAACACAAGCAAAAAATGGTTACAAATTGTAAATCTTATTTTGAACATATTTTTTTTTTTTTTTTTTAATAACCGATTTTTGGCGAAAATTGTTAACATAACCTTAAATTGTTCAAAAACTGGAATCTTCTTTGAAAACTGATAATTTTTTTTTATGAAAAATTTTAATTTTCGACAAAAATAACAAAGCTTATCAATTTTATTATTTTAAACAAAAATCATTGGATATAAATCTAATAATTTTTATTTTTAAATACCAATTTCAGGTGAAACACACCAACATAACCTAAAATTGTTAAAAAGTTGTAAATATTTTTTTAAATATAATAATTTTGTATTAGAAATATCGATTTTTTTACCAGAAAACTAACATAAAATAACCAAAAAATAATTCTAAATTTTTAAACTTCTTTTTAACCTAATGATTTTTAGACTAAAATAACCAACATTTTTTTTTTTTTTCATCAAAATTACTGTTTCCGACGAAAAACACTAGGACATTCCAAAATTGTCAAGAGATTCTAAATATTTTTCAAATAATAATTATTTTTGTTTGAAAATGCCAGTTTTTGACGTAAAACTCCAACCTAACCTTAAATTGTTGAAAATTATGAATCATCTTTTTTGAAATCTAATGATTTTTAAATTAAAATTTTAATTCTCGACAAAAATAACTAAGCTTGAAAATTTTATTATTTGAAATAAAAATCGTTGGATTTAGGTTTATTAATTTTTGTTAAAAAATACAAATTTCGGATGAAAAACACCAACATAACCTAAAAATGTTGAAAATCTGTAAAACTTCTTTAAAATCTTATATTTTTTCTTCAAAATAACTGATTTCCTTTGAAAAACGTTAATATAAGCTTAAACTATTCAAAAATTCCAAATCTTGCAACTATTATGATTTTTATTTTCAAATACAAATTTTCAGTGGAAAACTCAAACCTAACCTAAAATAGTTCAACTTTGTAAATCATTGGATTCTTTTTTTTTTATAAAAAAACCTAATTTGCTAAAATATTCTAAGCCTTGTTCAAATTACAATGATTTTTGTTTTAAAATATCAATCACTGGTGTAAAACACTAACGTAATCGAGAATTGTTAAAAAACTGATAAAACTTCAAAATCTATCATTTTTTGTGCAAAAATTTTAATTTCGGCTAAAAACGTTAACATAAAAAAAACGTAAATTCTTTTAAAAATGTAATCCTTGAAGTCTACTCATTTTTTATTAAAAATACCCATTTCCGGTATAAACCAAACATAACCTAAAATTGTAGGAAAATTGGAATCATGATGATTTTGGTTTATAAATGCTAATTTTCGGTAAGAAAACTAAGACAGCATACACTTTTTGAAAATTTTGATTCCTCTTTGAAATTTGCTCATTTCATATTAAAATTATTTTTCAAAAATAATAATTTCCAGCATTTATTTATTCAGAATTTATTTTATATTATTTCTTATTTATTATATATTTATTATTATTTATTATTCAGAACAGGTCTTTATTAGGTAATTTTTTATTTAAATTTATTTAAATTAGATTGTGTCACAATAGAATTTTTCTTCCATTCTTTATTCAAATGGGGTCGGAGACAGAGCAGAATTTTTACATAGAAATTTAAGAGACAAAAAGTTATAGAAAGAAATAGATCTTTTATGATTGACGCTTTCTTCACTCTTCATTTCAAAAATTTCTTTCATTTCTCAAAATACAAAACATTTTGGACTCAATAATAGACAATAGTAAATTCTTTTCTTTGATAAAGAAATAAGCCTCAATAAAAAAAGCCGGATATAGTTACGGAATCACTTAATAGAAATTAGAAAACAATAAAGAAATAAAAATTTGCATCCAATACAACAAATATCTATGCCTACGTGAATTTTTTATAAAGTTATGGGACCACTTTGAAGTTCAAAATATTTAAATAGAATTTAAATTAATTTTATTTGGACTAAAACCTGAAATAATCTACAGAAGTTTTATGATGCTCTGATCCATTTAAAATTTTAAATCCAGTTTTATATAACTGATTTTTCATAAGTATATGTCAATCGAGAATAATTTCATATAATTCTTAAAATAGACACTTCAGAAGAAAAATTATGGCAAACCTGCTTCTTTCGATAGAAAAATAAAAATATTGATTCTGGGAAGACTCGAATATTTTTGTTAATCACTTTGTTATTTGCTTGTTTATGATTCTGATTTGTCAGATGTCTTTTTTTTCATCTTTGCTTTATAGAACGAATCGCAAAAAAATATAAGACTGATGAAAAAGTATCTGAACTGGTTCTTTTACTGAAAATAAATCACAAAACGAAAATTAATCTTTGCTTCAAAATAATCCTGATATAAAAAATAAGTTAGAATACATTCTGAGACGAAATAACTAAGAAATAATTAAGAAACTATAAATATATTTCTTTAACTCATAAAGCTTTTTGAATTTTTTTCTGAAATATACTTTCAATATCACAAATTTGAAATATCGATTTTCAATTTTTGAAAAAAGTGGTAAAATAGTCGAAATTTCAGAAAAGGAAAAGATTATGAAAAAAATCTTTCTGGAATATTGAAAAATCCGTGTAAAAATTTGTAATATTATTCAAATTATTGTTTTTTTAATGAAAGAGAAAATTTATGTTAAATAAGCGTTGCCAATGGATTCTTATACTTCCGAATTATATAGTTTTTTTTTAAATAAAATATATTACTTTCCGATAAGGGTCCGAAAATTTTGTGAATTTTCAAATTTAATTTGATTTAATGGCAAACAATACTTTCTCAAAAAAATGAAGTAACATTTTTCATAACAGCCTTTATTTAAGTAAAATGAACATTTTGTTTAAAAATTGGAATTGCACGACACATTTTTTTCAAATCTGTGAAAAATTAATGATCATTTAGATATCAGAAGCAAAAATTGTCAAATGAAAATTACTGAAAACAAATATAAAACTACCGAAAATATTTATTAACGAATTGAAAGTATTTCGAAAATAGAAAAATTCAGAAAATTACAAATTACCGAAATTATTGATTGTATTATTACTGAAATTTTAAAACCCGAATTTTCAAAATCTCGCAAATTCCAGGTGTAAAAATTATTAAATTCTCAAATTTAGTGAATTACGAAAATTTCAAATTCTCGAAATAGGATGACATAATTTTGTCAAATTTTCAGTCTCGAATGTAGAAAATTGCAAAAAAAATAATGATCGAAATAGAAATTTTTCAAACAATAAAAATTCCCTAATGAAAATAAAACTACCGAAAAAGTTTATTTTTGACATTTTAAAACTGGAATTTTTAAATTCCAAAAATGTCTTATTGCCGAAATTAGTAAATTGCCGCATTTTCAAATTCCCGAAAATAATAAATTACCGAATTTTCAAATTTCCAAAAAAAATTAGATTTGATGGAACATTTGCAAATAAATACCCTATATAAAATAAAAGATTATTCTGACAGTAATGAAGATCTTCGGTAGTTTTATTTTTATTTGGGAATTTGAAATTTGGAAGTTTAAATTTTTCGGAAAATTTTAATTTGTATAATTTTTTTGTTTTGTTATTTTTCCACATTCGGGGATTGAAAATTCGGAAAAATTATGGCATCCCTTGAAATTAGTAAATTAACAATATTTTAAAACCCAGAAAAAAAATAATTTGAAATTTCAAAAAAGAAAACATTGTGAAATAAAAAGAATCATTCTCGAATAATGAAAAATCTGTGCAAAAGTTTCATTACCGTGAAGAGGTGATTGTTTTTTTTTTGTTTTTTTTTTTTAATAAAACATCCCATAATAATTAAATAAGCATTGTTGATCGATTTTTTTATTTTCGCATTACATTATATTCTTTCCAATAAAATATATCACTTTTTGTACCTGATTATTAAAAGAAACAATAATTTTTATTATTTTATTTTATTTTTTGTTGTAGATAATATAGCCTTTTTCAAGGATTACATAAATTTACCAAAAAATAAAAATTCCGGATGTTGAAAAATACCAAAGATATAATTACCGAAATAGTGAATTTCCAAAATTTCAAATTACCAAAAAAAAAAAAATCCGAATATGTTTATTCACGAAAGTGAAAGATTCCGAAAGGGGACGTCAACGAAAATAGAAAAATTGGGACATTTTCAATTACCGAAATTATTCAATTACCGAAATTTTCAAAGTTCCGCAATTTCCATTGTCGAAATTAGTAAATTACAGAAATTTATATTTAAATTACCAAAATTTTAGATTCTCGAAATTAGTATGTTTCCGGATATCGAAATTTCCAAAATCAATAAATTGACGAATTTAACAATTCCCGACAGAATAAGATTTAATAGTACACTTTATAATATAAATACCCCATGTAAATTAAAAAATTACTCTGAATAAAAGAAAAAAACTATTCTTTTTTTTTTACAGGAATTTAAAAATTCGTCAACTCATTATTGTCGGGAATATGGTAACTTCGGGAATTTTGAAATTCGCGTTTTTAATTTTCCGGAATAAAGATTTTAGGTAGTTCTATTTAAATTGAAGAATTTCCAAAATTTCATATTCCCAAAATTTCAAATTCTCGAAATTTGTAAATTTCTGAATTTTCAAATAAAATAAAAGATTACTCTAAACGAAGAAAAGAAACTATCCTTTTTTTTCAAGAGTTTGAAATGTTCGTCGATTTACTATTTTCGGGAATATGATAATTTCAAAAATGTTCTTACTCGGGATTTGAAAATTCCGGAATACAAATTTTTGGTAGTTTTATTTTCATTGGAGAATTTGTATTTTTCGGAAAATTTATGTTTCGATCCATTTTTTTTCTGTATTTTTCCACACTCGTTAAAATTATGTCATATTTTCGGAAATTTGAAAATTGCATAATTTACTATATTTGGTAACTTAAATTTCGGCAATTCACTATTATCGGGAATTTGAAATTTTGAGAATGTTTATTTTTCGGAAAATTTCTGTTTCGGTAATTTTTTTTCTGTATGTTTCCAGATTCCGGACTTTGAAAATTCGGCAAAATTATGTCATACGCCCGAAAAAATATATATATATATATAATATATATATATATATATATATATATATATATATATATATATATAATCCG
>CAKNYM010047623.1:102466-124269 GCA_932195095.1 Andricus curvator
TAAAATAATAAAAAGTAAGCGTACCATTTCACGCGATTTTTTCATCAGGGATTTGAAATTTCGGGTTATATAATTTCAAAAATTTTGTAAGTCTTGGAATTTTAAATTTCTGAATTCGTCTACTTTCTTTAATTCTTGCTTTTGGAATATTTCCATTTCTTTCATAAACTATTTCGGTAGTTTAATTTTTTGTTGTGATTTAAAATTTCGAAAAATTATTTAAAAAAATGCGAGAATGAGAAATAGATAAGGACCATTTTCTGTTATTCCGACCAAAAAAAAGGTTTTCTTATTGTTTTCACATCTACAGTGTATAGTTCTTCAGGATCACATGCTTTTGTCAGAATTTTATTTTTTCGAAAACCTATCGCAGAAAATTTTTTTTTTCTATTCTCTAAAATTTATTTTTTTGTCCTCTTTTAGTTGTCATTCTCATGTATCTTCAAATACAAAAATAAAAGATCCTAGAATCCCCAGTAAAACTCCCGGTTTCTGAAAAAAGCAGTCTTTCAAAAATAAATAGAAAAAAATTAACCGATTCCATGATATGTACTTATTAGTAAAAATTTTATGTTTACTCCTCCCGTGCAGAAAAAATGTTTTCCTATTGTTTACACACCTTCAATATAGAGTTCTTCAGGAGCACATGCTTCTATAATAATTTTATCAAAATTTTATATTTTCAAAAATCTATCGCTGATAACTTTTTTGGATATCCTCTAAAATTTCATTTTTGGTTCTTACGCAGTTGTTATTCTCATATGTCTTCAAATGCAAAATTAAAAGACCCCAGAATCCGAGTTGAAAGAAGACTTACATTTTCCTGAAGAAAAGCAGTCTTTTAAAAGTAAATAAAAAAAAGTTAATGAATTCCATGATATCAGAGAAAAAATATGTTCCTATAGTTCTCACATATTCAATGTAGAGTTCTTCGGGAGCATATGCTTCCATTATAATTTTATATTTGGAAAACCTATCACAGATAGCTTTTTTGGCTATTCTCTGAAATTGCATTTTTGGTTTTTATTCAGTTGTCATTCCTATATGTCTTCAAATGCAAAATTAAAAGATCCCAGAATCAAGTTGAAACAAGACTTTCATTTTCCTTTAATATTTTTAATATAGAATTCTTCAGGAACACATGATTCTATAACACTTTCATGAAAATTGTATATTTTAGAAAACATATCGCAGATGAATTTTTTGGCTATCCTCTAAAATTTCATTTTTGGTCCTTACTCGGTTGTTATTCGCATATGTCTTCAAATGCAAAATTAAAAGATCCCAGAATGAGTTGAAACAAGACATACATTTATACTCCCAGTTCCTGAAGAAAAACAGCCTTTTAAAAGAAAATGAAAAAAAGTTAACCAATTCCATCACAGAAAAACAGAAGATAAACTTTAAATCGATTTCCGACGAAAGATTCTTTGCAACAAAAATTAACTTCAGAGGATAAACTTTACACAAATATCGGTTAAACTTTCTTTTGTTTTTCCATGACAAACACATGTATTTTGAAAGACGCGAAGTTAGCTGAACAAAACT
Organism: Andricus curvator; assembly: GCA_932195095.1. Lineage (NCBI taxonomy): Eukaryota > Metazoa > Arthropoda > Insecta > Hymenoptera > Cynipidae > Andricus > Andricus curvator. Next base: position 104,015 of record CAKNYM010047623.1, read on the forward strand.
TTATCGCTCTAAAAAATTTCCTGCAACAAATGTTATTCTTAGTTTTTTCTGTGATATCACAGAAAAAAATATCTTCCTATAGTTTTCACATATTCAATTTAGAGTTCTTCGGGAGCACTTGCTTCTATGATAATTTTATAAAAATTGTATATATTCAAAAACCTATCGCAGATAACTTTTTTGGCTATCCTCTAAAATTTCATTTTTGGTCCTAACTCAGTTGTTCTTCTCATATGTCTTCAAATGCAGAATTAAAAGATCCCAGAATGAGTTGACACAAGACATACATTCATACTCCCACTTTCTGAAGAAGAGCAGTCTTTTAAAATAAATAAAAAAAAACACCGATTCCATGATATAAACTGGCTATATAAAAAAAAAATATTAGCGATATGGATACACGTGCTTGACCCGATATCCAGTCGCAGACGTGTGTGCGCTAATCTTTTGGCAGACTACGTGAGTTCAAGAGGAAGACATGGTGAGGTCACATATGCTATGGAATAGCGCACCCATCCGGAGAACTTTGCTTTGTCGTATACATATGGGACTTTAAATATTCATGAAAAATGATTCACAGCGATAAATAAGGATTTAAAAACGTTTCTCAGGCATGAAAAATATACGTCCGTGGTCCAGCGAAGACCATCATTCTACTCTGAATCATTTAGTTTTAGTCGATGACCCCAGCACTCTGTCTTCCTCTCTCCCGATGGGTTAGGCACCAATGACTTTTGATGAATTAATAAGCGGTTAAGTTAAGGCACAAAAAGAAGGAAATAACCAGGTGGGCATCCAAGGGATTGAATAGGTAAACAGAAAGAGAGGAAAAGGAAGGATTAAAAAAATCAGCGCCTCAACGTCTGCAGTGGTGATAAACAGTTTTTTTTACTTTTCATTACCGGATTCGTGGCCCGTCTGGAACACCGACAGCATCTCCTCCCTGGTCATATGTTCGTGGATCTGAAACATCAATTATTTCACTGGTCAAATAAAATTCCGATCCAACGGGAATTGCTAAAAAGAAAAAAATTTTATTCGTCTTTGTGGATACAAAAAAATATCTTTAGGGTTCACACCGGGCAGCGAAAGTGTTCTTCATAAATGTCTGCTTTACTACCTCTCAGTCGGAAATCGCTCGAAAGCATTTCATTGAGTTTGAAGATATTTTGTTAAATAAAAATAATATAAAAAAATAACAAACATAAATAATGAAATTATGATGATCATTTTGGGCTCATTCATAACCAAAGCCCCCCCACCCCATACTATCCGAAAGTAACGTAGGGTCAAAACATATTGCATTTTCAACCAAAAATTTGAATTTTCCACTTAAAAGGACGAAATTTCAACAAAATAATTGAACTTTCAGCCAAATAATTAATTTTTGTAACGAAACAAATTACTTTTTTCGAAGATAGTCGATTTTTATAGAAAAAGTTAATTTTAAACCAAAAAAGAAGAACCAAGAAAGAAGATTAATGAAAAATGAAGATGAAGAATTGACTTTTCAGATGAATTTTCAAACTAAAGTTGAATTTTCAACACAAAAAAAACTTGCAACAAGATAGCTGGATTTTTAACAACAAAGCTGAATTTTTGACTTACAAAGATAAATTTTCAACCAAGAAGAAAAATTATCTACTGAAAGACAAATTTTCATCAATATACATAAATTTTCAACCTAATAGTGGAATTTTCAACAAAGAATTGATAAGTTCTCAACTAAAAATGGAATAGTTAAATTTTCAGTTTAAAAAATAAAAGATTTTTTAACAAAATAGCTGAATCCTCAACCAAATAGATAATTTTCAACAAAGAAGATTCATTTTCGAACCTTGAAGATGATTTTTCAACCAAATAGTTTAGTTTTCAAGCTTGAAAGTCGAATTTTTTAAGAAAAAATAAACTTTTAAACCGGAAAAAAATAATTTCCAACAAGAAAGTTAATTTTAAATCACAACTGATGAATTTTCAACCTAGTTGTTTAATTTTGAATTAAAAGAAAAAATAAATCATTTTCTTACCTAAAATGGAATTGTCAATTTTTCGGTTTTCCAAAATTAATATTCAACAAACTAAAACGAGTCTTCAACAAACAAAAAAGAATTTTAAGCCAGTTTGATTTAGCCAAAAATATGAATCTTCAACAAACAAAATTAATTTTTTACCCAGAATGATAAATTTTCAATAAAATATATGAATTTTCTACTAAATAATCGAATTTATAACTTATAATGGATAATATGTCTACCACAAATGGAATAGTAACATTTTCAGATAAACAAATTAATTTTTAACAAAAAAATATTAATTTTCAACAAAATAGTTAAATTTTAAACCAAATAGGTGAATTCTGAAAAATATGAATTTTTAAGAAAGTAGTTAAACTTGAAACCAAGTAGTTGAATTTTATTTTTTATAATTTCATACGACTGAAATTTTCAAACAAAATTTTTGAAATCTGAAGCCAAAAAGGCAAATTATCTACAAAACATTTCCAACACGAAAAATTATTTTTCAACAAAAAGGTTAATTTTCTACCAAATAGTTTACTTTTTTACAAAATTTTGAATTCCCAAGTCTAAATTACGTATTTTCAAACAAAATTGTTGAATTTTGAAGCCAAAAAGACAAATTATGTGCAAAAAAATTTTCAACAACAAAAAACACAAATTTTTAACAATAGTTGAATTTTTTACCCGAAAATATTATTTTTCAAACAAATTTAATTTTCTACAAAATAGTTTAATTTCTCACCAAATAGTTGAATTTCCTACCAAAATGGTTTAATTTTTAACACGAAATATAAGTTTCCGAAAAAATGTTAATTTTCCAAAAAATAGTTTGTTTTTCTACCAAATTGTCGAATTTTCAAGATAAACGGATAAATTTTCAAAAAATTTTAAGTTCTCAACCATAAAAAAATAATTTTCAACTAAACATTTACTATTTTAACCGAAAAGAATTCATTTTCAATAAGAAGAAGAATTTTTAACAAAATACATGAATTTTCAACCAGATAGTTGAATTTTCAATTAATTTTTCATTAATGATTTCCAGTTAAAAAATGTATTGCCAACCAAAAAAAAAAAAAAAATTCAAATAAATGGTTGCATTTTCTGCCAAATTGTTGAATTTTTAAGTCAAAAACATGAATTTTCTACAAAACATATGAATTTTCAACAAAAAAGTTCATTTTCAACCAAACAGTTGAATTTTCAATAAAATAGATAAATTTTCAGTTACAAAAATTAATTTGAAATTAAACAGTGAATTTTCAAAAAAGTGTTAAATTTTCAGCCAAAGAGATGAATTTTCAACTAAAATGATGAATCTTCACCAAAAAAATAAACTTGCTACAAAAAGGTTCACCATTCAACCAAATAGTTTATTTTTTAACCAAAAATGTGTCTTTTTAACCAGGAAGAATAATTTTCTATCAAAAAAGAGAACTTGTAATTCATTCATAAATTTGAAATTTATAGGACGCATTCTTAAAAATTTCATCTTCAATTCAAGCGTCCTGTGAATGTCCTCTAAAAAAATTCAGAAATATTTCTTCTCGAGCCATTTGACGTGGAATAGCTTGGTGACAAATGTCAATAAGAAAGTAACTTTTTATCGGTATTAAAAATAAAGTGAGAAATTCTTCTTTGAATTATTAAAGCGAAGGTATTTCTTCGATTGAAAAAAAAATTTCTTTAATTTTATACCTTTTGGATTGTGCTGGTTTTAATTAGAGGAATTGTTAATAAGTAGGATCGCACTCTATCGGGAAAACAATTAATTGTGAGAGTTTGGAATGGAAAATTTATAAAAGTAAATTGTGGGTATCTAAAATTGAAAGAATATGGAATATGTTAATTTTCTCAAAACATAAAAAGTAAATTCGGATTTAAATATAGTAATTAACTCATTCCCAGTCGCCGTAAGAACATTTTAATCTACTCTACAAGGTGCTTAAACCATCTACGACATAAATTTGCATGTTAATGCATTCGGTTTATATTATGAATTTCTTGTTTATATATATACAAGATAATTATATTTTTTTCGAAACACGCATATTTATTGCAACATTATTTGCAAATAAAATAATAAGCGATGTTATGGAAATTTGAAAGGGCACATAAATTTTGGGAAATTAAACAATCGATTGGGCAGTCAAAGATTCTCAATTTTTATACAAAACTAAAAAATTTTGACCTGAATTGTTTTTTTAAAACTTAAATTATTGAGTTTTTGATGCATAAATAACAATTGAAAAATTATTTATTTGAAATGAATTTAAATAAAAATATTTTAACTAAAAAGGATTTATTTATAAAAAACATTTTAATTCCATCATTCTGATTTTAAAAAGAAGGGAAGAAATTTTTTTATTTAATTTTTTTACCAAACGATTAAATTTTGGTTTAAAATTGTTGTTGAATTGGTAGTGGGACATTTGATATTTTTCAGATTTATATCGAGTTGGAAAAAAGAAAATTCTTATTTTCAATATTTTATGAACTGGAATAAGGATAATTTTATATTTTAAACATATTAATTGAGTTAAAAGGAAGGAAATTTTGTTTTTTAATTTTTTCTGAATTGGAAGAGTCTCTCTTTTGTTTTTATCATTTTTATTGAATTTGAACGGATGAAATTCGGGTTACAAATTTTTTTTCTGAATTCGAAAAGGTTACTTTTTCTTTTTATCATTTTTAGTGAGTTGAAGGAGTGAACTTTTTATTTTAAATATTTTTTTATGAACTGGAAAGGAGGAAATCTTGGGTTTAATTTTTTCCTGAACTGGAAGAGGATTATTTTTTTCATTATCGAGTTGAAGAAAAGAAAAATTTTTTTTTCAATATTTTATAAATTTGAACAACGATATTTTTTCATTATCAAGATAATAATTGAGTTGAGAGGAAGGAAATTTTGGTTTTTAATTTTTTCTGAACTGAAAGAGGTTTTTTTTATGATTTGTATTGAGTTCGAACGGATGAAATTTAGATTATTTTTTTTCTGAATTGGAAGAATCCATTTTTTCTCTTATTGACATTTCTTTTTCGTTTAAGAAAATAATAAAAAAAAAAAAAAAATTTCTGAAACGTAAGAGGGACACTTTTTTATATTCATGATTTTTACAAGGTTGAAAGGGAAGACATTTTTTTCTGAATTGGAAAAAGTAACTTTTTTCTTTTCATTATTTTTAGTGAGTTGAAGAGGTGAAATTTTTATTTAATCTTTTTTTTTCTGAAATATAAAAGGGTAAATTTTAATGCTTATCATTTTTATTGAGTTAGAAGGGAGGTTAAATTCTTTTCCGGATTAAAAGAGGAAAATTTTTTTGTTTTTGAGATTTTTAGAGAGTTGGAAAGGAGGAAATCTAGGGTTCAATTTTTTTCTCAACTGGAAGAGGATCATTTTTTTATTATCGAGTTGGGAAAAAGGAAATTTTTATTTTTAATATTTTATGAACTGGAACAATATACTTTTTTATTTTCAACATATTAATTGAGTCGAAAGGGAGGAATTTTGCTTTCAATTTTTTTTCTAAATTGGAAGTTGGACACATTTTTATTTTGAAGATTTTTATGAAGTTGGAAGGGACGACATTTTTATTTTTTTTTCTGGATTGGAAGAGGGTAACTTCCTGTGCTTAACATTTTCATTGAGTTGGAAGGGAGGAAATTAAAAAAAATTTTCATCGAAAGAGGGACATATTTGTTTTAAAAATTTTGAAGAGTTGGAAAGGAGGATGTTTTGGATCAAATTTTTTATGAATTGGAACAGGATCATTTTTTTCAAAATTTTTATCGAGTTGGAAAGGGGGGAAATTTTGTTTTTAAAATTTCTATAAACTGAAAGAGACCATTTTTTTTCTTTTGAGCATTTTTATTGAGCTAGAAGAGGTTATTTTGTTTATTGCTTTTCTGAATTTGAAATAGGGGAATATTTTATTTTCAATTTTGTACTGAATTGTAAGAGGGAGAGGTTTTATTTTTTGCCCCACGTGGATGATATCTGTGCAATATGATCATTAATATCTTATTATATTCTTTCAATTCTCTATGTGATGAAAGTTAAAAAAATTTCATAAAAAAATACTCAATAAATTTACGAAGAATTATTTATCACGTGGGGAACACTGGAAATGAGATGATTTCAAAAACTACATGTTCAACCCAATTTTATAAAAAAGTGCCTATTTCAGAAAACGATAACATTAGATCTATGACAGCTAGATCATTTTTTTATTAGTTCTACAGATAATTTAATCTACTCTAACATATTACCAATACATTTTTACGCGATAATGTACCAAAATGAAGTTATTTCAAAAAAATTATAAAATATTCACCAAATTTTTATTTAAAATTTGCTTCTTAAGACAATATCTCCTGAACTATTAGAGCTAGAACCTTCTTTTCAGTTTTGTGGTGAATCTTATGAAATTATTTAAATTTATCAAATAAATTTAGATAAAATGCTCTATAATAATTAGTGGAAAGTACTGTCAAACGGGGTAATATCGGACATATGGGGTGAATTCAGACATTCCAAAATTGATCATTTAAATTACTTAAGGTGGGTGGTTTTAACCAGTTAAGGCTTGAACTGATTTCAGATTCTCAGAACAGTTTTGAGTAATTTATCCTATCAATGTAGGAAATCAAGGGATGTCCGAATATACCCCACATGACCGAAATTAGCTCCATTGATGATAAATGATTTGTTTCAATTCCAAATATTCATTGTTTCTTCACGTTTTCCATCTCTAATAGAGATATGAATCAGTGTAAACCAAATCTGTAGATTAGGGTTTTGCGAAAAGCACTTTGTCGCTTGTTTGATTTCACTTTAGAAACAATACCCAGCTCCTAAAGCATCCTATTACTTCAACTGGTTTCGCCAATATAACGTACGCGGTGGAAGTGCAGTTACACGATTCGCGGCCATTATGAAGGCATTGACCAACAGTCTCTGAGAAAGTTTCGACACTGGGATGTCCGTGTATCCGATTTACACTCTGCTCTGACAATCTTAACAATTCTACAGTTACGTGGCAAAATCACTCTTTTCTTGTCTTGTCTTGTCTTGACTTATCTTGTCGCTAGGAAGCCCCACAAACCGGATTATACAAGTATCTAAACTTACTTAACTTACTTTCACGCTAAAATCATGCAGACATTCATTTAGCATTCACCCAATCCTTGATTTTTCAATTCAAAATATTTTCATCAACAAAAATAAGCTGGAAAAATTGTTATCTAAACAACAATTGCAGCATTGGCCAGAATCGTCAAACCATGTTCAAAACATCCCAATAGTTTTTTGTTGTTATTTCAGAGGTTAATTTATTAAGAAAGAACACAAAGAAAGTTTCAGGAAGATGGTTAAATTTCGCGTCGATTGATCCCTAGTTGAAGAATTTTTGATGAATAGGGCCCGAGATAGCATTTGAAGAAGATTGACTTTCTGCATGCTTAAGGAAAATGAATAGAAAATATTGCAACTTCGCTAAATTAGAGCTTGAAATCTCCTCTTTAGGATGAGACCAAGCAAATTATGAAATATAATTAATAAATAAAATGAATAAAATTATTGAATAAAATAAAACAAAATTGTGGTAGCATGCCCAAGACGAAAATCGGTCAGTCAAGTGATGACCACATTAGTCAAATGACTTCTTTCCTAGTTTTTCGAAAGATATAATTTTTAATTGACCCAAGCATCATAGTTGTAGAAAAGATTTTTATAATTCGCAATGAGGGGCTATACATTTTATTGTGTTTTCATTCTTTCTTTCTTTATTTTTTAATTCCTTTGGTTTGTTGTTTATGCATTAGCAAAAGATGGAAGTTCGACTGTCGCTCGACCCATCACACGCTTCAACATTTTTTATGATAATTCAAGAAGAAATTAATATTCCATTATGTTCTTGATCTCATTTTGAAGATGCTCTAATTCAGCGAAAATTTAGTTTCTTCTATGGACTTCCCTGAAGCATATAAATATTTTCATCGACAAAAATATGCTAGAAAATTTGTTATCTAAACAACAATTGCAGTAATGGCCAGAAGTGGCATACCATGTTCAAAACATCCCTATAGTTTTTTTTGTTATTTCAGATGTTAATTCATTAAGAAAGAACACAAAGAAATTTTTGGAAAGATAATTAAATTTCGCGTCGATTGATCCCTAGTTGAAGCATTTTTGATGAATAGGGGCCGAGATAGCATTTGAGAAAGATTGACCTTCTGCATGCTTCCTGCATGCTTTAGGAAAATGAATAGAAAATATTGCAACTTCGCTAAATTAAAGCTTGAGATCTGCTCTTAAGGATAAGACTAAAAAAATTATTAAATATTCACTGGTCTTCGAATTATCATCAAATTGTGGTACATGCCCAAGACGAAAATCGGTCAATCAAGTGATGACCACATTAGTCAAATGACTTCATTTCTTGTTTTTTGAAAGATATCATTTTTAGTTAACCCAAGTATCATAGTTGTAGAAAAGAGTTTTATGATTCGCATCAGGGGCTATACATTCTATTGTTTTTTTCATTCTTTCTTTCCTTATTTTTTAATTCCTTTCGTCTGTTGTTTATGCATTAACAAAAGATGGAAGTTTGACTGCCGCTCGACCCATCGCACGCTTCAACATTTTTTATGATAAGTCAAGAAGAAATTAATATTACATTATGTTCTTGATCTCATTTTGAAGATCCTCTAATTTAGCGAAAATTTAGTTTCTTTTATTGACTTTCCTGAAGCATATGAAAAGTGGAAGTTGACAATCGAAAATTGGTCAAGAACGCACAATAGGTTGGTCTTTCACAAATGCTATCTCAGGCCTTGTTATTCTAACATACTTTAAGCAAGGATGAATCGACGAGAAATTTGATAAGCTTTCTACCAAATATTTAAAAATCTTTCTAACTTTATTTATCGGTGAGATAACGAAAAAATCGTGGTATGTTTCGAATTCGATTTTTTTAGTGGTCCAACAATTCTGAAAAGTACTGTAAAGTACCGTAAAACGGGGCTAAACGGAACAAGAAACGGGGAAAGAAACACACTCAAAATTTTTAATTTCATGAAGTATATTGCTTTTTTTGGGGTGAAAAACGGGTGAAAACACTAGAGGGTAAAGTGGAACAGCCGAAATTTTTTGATTTTATGACTTACTGTTGCTTTCTGTAAATGAAAAGCGGGACTCTCAATATACCGTACAAACGAGGCTAAGCGGGACAAAAACCTGAGAAAGCTGGACGCTTGAAATCTTCAATTTCGCGAATCACATTGCTTGTTCTGGTTGAGAAACGGGTGAAAACACTGTAGGGTAAAGTGGGGCACTCGAAATTTTGTTATTCCATGATATCCTATTGCTTTCGTTGGATGGAAAACGGATGTCCCGTTTTGCCGTGAAGACGGGATTAATCTTTAATTTCGGGAATTATATTGCTTTTGCAGATCGAAAAACGAATGGAGAAAATGTAGGGTAAAGTGGGACACTCGAAATTTGGTTATTTCGTGACTTCCTATTCCTTTCTGTGAATGAAAATCGGGACTCCCAATGTACTGAAATTACTGAAACTGGAACTTCTGGTGGACACAATGTAGGGTAAAGTGGGACACTCGAAATTTGCTTACTTCATGACTTCCTATTGCTTTCTGTGAATAAAAAGCTGGACTGCCGGTTCATCGTCAAATGGATGTCTCGCTCTACCATAAAACTTGTGTTCCACTTTACCACAAAACGGGTTTAAAAGGGACGATTTTAGGGAAAAGCCTCGAAGTATTCCAAAAAAAAAATTTCTACAAACTGTGGAAGTTTCCCTGAGAAATTTTGTAGACAATTTCCTATAATGTTGTTCAGGAATAAAAACAGTACTTCACTGAAAGTTGAAAATTTGAAGAAGTGTAATTCAAAGAACAATATTACTATTACTTATCAAATATCGCTCGAATCGGAAAAATTCTAAGATGCTAAAAGGTATTAATAATAATATAATTATTCATATTTTTCTTGATTAATTTTATCGGGAATATCATTCGACTACATCATAACTTAACACCCTTGTCATAAAAAATTTCCAACATTGTTTCGGTTTTACGTAATTTCCTAACTTTTGAAACATTATCAACTTTTTGGGAAAAATCGCAATGTCAATGAGAGATTCACTAAATTTAGTAGGAATCACTTAATCTCTTTTAGATAATATTTCTTATTTTCGATAAAATTATTTAATAAGTGAAATTTAATGATTATTTAGTGGTTCTCTGTTGTACAATAGTTTATCTCAAAGTGATTCCTAAGAATGGCTTTATATTACACAAATTATTCTGTGGTTTAAACATATTTAAGCGCCGTTTAAAAACGGATAATATGTATGGTTATATCAAACTCCAAGTATTTTCCCTAAGTGAGGTAATGTATTCATTATTATGTAAATTGTTTGCCATTTAGTCTTCAAATAAACCATTTATTTTATGACTAAAGTAATATCTATGTAAGGAGGCAATTTTAAAGACTATATGTTTATCCTTTTTATTTATTTCTTAACATTTACCTTTCAACATTTAAAATATATTTAATCTTTTTCGCAATTAATGGCTTATTGTTTCAATACTCGTGGGAAATTAAAAAAGGATATACAAAACGAGGATGTTAATATGAAGAGGAATGAGAACAAATGTGTCGAAATTTAATTAGCCTTTACAGATTTTCGCTACTCATCTAATACCTCAATTATATTGCAAGGTCTATATTTTCAATCGAGATGACTAGAAAATATTCCAGGCTATTTCTGCGATAATCTTAAGTAGCTTTTGGACCCCTAAGGTCGATCACTTTCACGCGTTACGTTCGCAGAATTCGATCCCAGACTCTCGATAAACTCGTTTACACTTTCCGGTCCTGATCTGATTACACAAAAGTCTATTTTATAGAGAACGATTATTGCAAGTGAAAATACCCTTTGCAACAATCTCACACTTCAAGGTCTACAATCAAGCCACAATAATTTTTTTTTTAAATAGAAAAAAGTATTACTTTTGTTACACCTTAAGCTAAGCCTATTTTTTGGCTTAAGTCTAAATTCAAGTCGATTTTCTATCTTAACACAAGGCTTGGCTTTTTGAAACAAAACTTTTCTTTCTGTAGCCAAATCAAGTTTATGAAATTTCTTCATCAGAGTAAAAACACGTTCTTGACTTTAGGCTTAGTTAGTTTTCAGTTTTGTCTTAATTTGAGTCGTTAACTTAATATGATCACAAACATAGTCTTAGAAATAGTAATTAAAGAAGCCTATTTTTTGGCTTTATACTAAATTCAAGTTGATTTTTTATCTTAGAACAAAACTTGGTTTCTTAAATTTTGTTCTGTCCGTAGCCATATGAAGTTGATAAAATTTCTCAATCAGACTAAAAACACTGTCTTGACTTTATGCTTTGTAAGTTTTCAGTTTTGTCTAAAATTAGGTCGGTAACTAAATATTATCAGGAAAATATTCTTTAAAATAGTGATTAACAAAGCCTATTTGTTGGCTTGAATCTAAATTCAAGTCGATTTTTTATCCTAAAACAAGACTTGTTTTCTTGAAACAAAACTTCTTTTCTGTAGCTACATGAAGTTTATAAAATTTCTCAATCAGACTAAAAACATAGTCTTGAATTTATGCTTGGTTAGTTTTAAGTTTTGTCTAAAATTAGGTCGGTAACTAAATATTATCAGGAAAATACTCTTTAAAATAGTGATTAACAAAGCCTATTTGTTGGCTTGAATCTAAATTCAAGTCGATTTTTTATCCTAAAACAAGACTTGTTTTCTTAAAACAAAACTTTTTTTCTGTAGCTACATGAAGTTTATAAAATTTCTCAATCAGACTAAAAGCATAGTCTTGACTTTATGCTTTGTAAGTTTTCAGTTTTGTCTAAAATTAGGTCGGTAACTAAATATTATCAGGAAAATATTCTTAAAAATAGTGATTAACAAAGCCTATTTTTTGGCTTAAATCTAAATTCAAATCGATTTTTTATCCTAAAACAAGACTTGGTTTCTTCAAACAACACTTTTTTCTCCTGTATCCATATGAAGTTTATAAAATTTCTCAATCAGACTAAAAACATAGTCTTGACTTCAAGCTTTGTTATTTTTCAGTTTTGTCCAAATTTAGGTCGGTCGCTAAATATTATCAGGAACATATTCCTCAAAATAGTGATTAACAAAGCCTATTTGTTGGCCTAAATCTAAATTCAAGTCGATTTTTTATCCTAAAACGAGACTTGTTTTCTTCAAACAAAACTTTTTTTCTGTAGCCACATGAAGTTTATAAAATATCTCAATCAGACTAAAAACACAGTCTTGACTTTATGCTCTGTTAGTTTTCAGTTTTGTCTAAAATTGGGTCGTTCGCTAAATATTGTCAGGAACATATTCTTAAAAATATTGATTAACAAAGCACATTTATTGGCTCGAATCTAAATTCAAGTTGATTTTTTTATCCTAAAACAACACTTTTTTTCAAAACAAAACTTTTTTTCTGTAACCAAATGTTGTTTATAAAATTTCTCAATCAGACTAAAAACAAAGTGTTGACTTTACACTTTGTTAGTTTTCAGTTTTTTCTAAAATTGTGTCGGTCGCTAAATATTATCAGGAAAATATTCTCAAAAACAGTGCTTAAAAAAGCCTATTTGTTGGCTTAAATATAAATTCAAATCGATTTTTTATCCTAAAACAACACTTGTTTCCTTAAAAAAAAAACTTTTTTTTCTGTAGCCAAATGAAGTTTATAAAATTTCTCAATCGGACTAAAAACACAGTCTTGACTTTATGCTTTGTTAGTTTTCAGTTTTGTGTAAAATTGGGTCAGTCGCTAAATATTATCAGGAACATATTCTTGAAAATAGTGATTAACAAAGCCTATTTGTTGGCTTAAATCTAAATTCAAGTCGATTTTTTATCCTAAAATAAGACTTGTTTTCTTGAAACAAAACCTTTTTTCTGTAGCCACATGAAGTTTATAAAATTTCTCAATGAGACTAAAAACACAGTCTTGACTTTATGCTTAGTTAGTTTTCAGTTTTGTCTTAATATGAGTCGTTAACTTAATATGATCACAAACATAGTCTTAAAAATGGTAATTAATGAAACCTATTTTTTGGCTTGATACTAAATTCAAGTCGATTTTTTATCTTAGAACAAGACTGGGTTTCATAATTTTTGTTTTTCTGTAGCCATTTGAAGTTTCAGAAATTTTCCAATCAGGGTAAAACCCCGTTCGTGACTTTATGCTTAATCAGTTTTTAGTTTTGTTTTGAATGGAGTCGGTAATCAAATATAATCACAAAAAAGTTTTAAAAATTATAATTAACTTAGCCTATTTTTTTATTAAAGCTAAATTGAAGCCGATTTTTTATCCTGAAACCAGACATCGTTTATTACAACAAAACTTTTTTTTTCTGTAGCCATGTGAAGTTTATAAAATTTCTCAATCAGACTAAAAACATTGTCTTGACTTTACGCTTTGTTTGTTTTCAGTTGTGTCTCAAATTGGGTCGGTCGCTAAATATCATCAGGAAAATATTCTTAAAAATAGTGATTAACAAAGCCTATATGTTGGCTTAAATCTAAATTCAAGTCGATTTTTTATCCTAAAACAAGACTTGTTTTCTTAAACAAAAACTTTTTTTCTGTAGCCACATGAGGTTTATAAAATTTCTAAATCAGACTAAAAACATAGTCTTGACTTTATGCTTTGTTAGTTTTCAGTTTTATCTACAATTGGTTCGGTCGCTAAATATAATCAGGAAAATATTCTTGAAAATAGTGATCAACAAAGCCTACTTGTTGGCTTAAATCTAAATTCAAGTCGATTGTTTATCCTAAAACAAGACTTGTTTTCTTAAAACAAAACTTTTTTACTGTAGCCACATGAAGTTTATAAAATTTCTCAATCAGACTAAAAACATAGTCTTGACTTTACGCTCTGTTAGTTTTCAGTTTTGTCTAAAATTGGGTCGGTCGCTAAATATTATCAGGAAAATATTCTTAAAAGTGGTGATTAACAAAGCCTATTTGTTGGCTAAAATCTAAATTCAAGTCGATTTTTTATCCTAGAACAAGATTTGTTTTCTTAAAAAAAAAAACTTTTTCTCTATCGTCAAATGAAGTTTATAGAATTTCTCAATTAGACTAAAAAAATAGTCTTGACTTTATGCTTTGTTAGTTTTCAGTTTTGTCTAAAATTGGGTCGGTCGCTAAATATTATCATGAAAATATACTTAAAAAAATAGTAGATTTGCTTTCTTAAAAAAAAAAACTTTTTTTCTATAGCCAAATGAAGTTTATAGAATTTCTCAATCAGATTAAAAACATAGTCTTGACTTTATGCTATGTTAGTTTTCAGTTTTGTCTAAAATTGGGTCGGTCGCTAAATATTATTAGGAAAATATTCTGAAAAATAGTGATTAACAAAGCCTATTTATTGGCTTAAATCTAAATTCAAGTAGATTTTTTATCCTAAATCAAGGCTTGTTTTCTTAAAATAACACTTATTTCTGTAGCCACATGAAGTTTATAGAATTTCTCAATCAGACTAAAAACATAATCTTGACTTTATGCTTTGTTAGTTTTCAGTTATGTCTCAAATTGGGTCGGTCGCTAAATATTATCAGGAAAATATTCTTAAAAATAGTGATGAACAAAGCCTATTTGTTGGCTTAAATCTAAATTCCAGTCGATTTCTTAACCTAAAACAACACTTGTTACCCTAAATCAAAACTTTTCTTTCTGAAGCCACATCAAGTTTACAGTATTTCTCAATCAGACTAAAAACATTGTCTTGACTTTATGCTTTGTTAGTTTTCAGTTTTGCCTGAAATTGGGTCGGTAGCTGAATATTATCAGGAAAATATTCCCGAAAATAGTGATTAACTAAGCCTATTTTTTGGCTTAATTCTACATTCACATCGATTTTTCACCTTAAAACAAGAATTGGTTTCTCCAAACAAAACTTTTTCTCCTGTATCCATATGAAGTTTGTAAAATTTCTCAATCAGGGGAAAAACAAAGTCTTGATTTTAGAGGCTCATAGCTAAATTCAAGCTTTTTTTATTTTAAAACAAGGCCAGATTTCTTGAAACAAAACTATTTTTTCTGTGACCACATGAAGTTTACATGAAAGGTTTATAAAATGTTTGCTACATTCAATTCTAAATCAGGTCGGTAACTCAATTTCATCACGAAAATGATTTTGAATATAATCATGAACTGAGCCCATTTTTCGGCTTAAGGCTAAATTTAAACCCATTTTTCAAATCTTGAAACAAGACCTGGCTTTACAAAACAAAACTTTATTTGTGACCATATGCAGATTACATGAAAGGTTTATAAAGCTTCTGATAAATTAAAAATATTTTCAGCTTATTTTCTCTTTTGTCATAAATTAAGTTAGGAACTAAAACACACATACAGTCTTCAAAGTATTAATTAATACTACTGACCATTAGTTAACAAAACTAGTTTTCAGCCATCATGAATCTGAAAAGCAGTTCCTGCAAAATAATGAATTTTTGTGCAATAAAATTTTTTTATCAGCTTTTATCATACGTTACTTTCACGACTCAATGAATTTTCTAAAGCCGTCTTCTAATCCACTAAACATAGAAAATGCCAGTAGGAAATGTGCTATGTGAAAGGCAACTTTGCGATAAAAATTTTTGTGCGTGCCTTTGTTCGATTTTCTCAAAGATCTGGAACTTATCTTTTGATCTAGTTATTATGTTTCGAAACGAAGCAGGAAGCAAACATCCTATCAGGTACTTTCTGTTAAGCAGAAAAGCAATATCGACTGACATGGACTATTCGCATATGGACTGACAGGCCATTAGACTCTTGCATTATAGCATGCTGATTGGAAATTATATTTATTTCCTGCTTTTACACTGCATCCTTGTATTTTCACCAAATATCGATTGAAAGATTATTTTTTATTCGAAATTCCTAAAACCTTCATAAAACTGTAAATTTCATTACGGCTTAGTAAAAATCAATATTCGGTTAATAAATGCAATTTACTTTCAAAACAAGACATCCGTTGTGATTACTGAAGGAGAGTTCAAGATTTTTCTTTTTCCGTAATATTTTAAAATATTAAACACCAATTTAAAAAAATAATTGTCAATGTAGGTAAGTGTGATAATGGGTTTAGTTCGATGAGAAGATTTGAAATTTAAAATAAATTTGTTATTCAATTTTTTTTAGTAAAGTATTAAGATTGGTGGAAACAAGGTGACTGTGATTAGATTAGATTTGATTAGCTTTGATTGCATATTGACAAAATAATTTGTCATATAGAATTTGAATTTTAATTATCCGTTTTTCTGTAAGGATTACATTTTTATTATTTTCGATGTCAAAAATTAATGAAACGGTATCCATTTCATTTTGGGATGAGGTATTTCTTCGTTTTTCGGAAGAATATTTCTTTTTTTAGAACATTGCGCTTCTTGCAATTTTTCAGATTATAGGTGGTTTCTCTTTCCAGTTTGTTTAAAAAAGGAAACATTCCGAACGAATAGAAAATTCTCCGAATAAATTGCTGGTGAAAAAATAGCTATTACTCATATGCATCAAATAAAAAAATCAATCCGTTTTTTGATAATGATCAAATTATTCAAGAAATGTTTTACAAAAAATCGTATATGAAAAAAATTGACAACTTTCTATCCAATTTCATTTCTCGCTTCTTGTGGTAATTTATTATTAATTTTAGATAACATTTAACGTTTTGCAGGATTTGATTAATGCCATATCTTGCAAATTATTCGCAATATTTATAACTTTTAACGTAATTACGTTATTTTATATCCTTACAGATCCGTCTTTTATATCGGTACTATAGGGTTCACTGCCCCATAAACTGAATTTATATCACATAAATATCTGACGTTCACTTTACTCCATAAATTCCCATTTATATCAGATTTACCAATTTCAATATAAAATAATGTATTATTTCACTTGTTATAAATTAATTCCGCAGATGTTTACGTTCACACAAACCCCCGGGGTATCAATACGTTGCGAGCAGTTGACAAATACACAATGTAAAAAATGAATTTGGGAGTAAATGGTTTGAAACCTTTTGGAAAATATTTTTTTTAGACCGGTAGTGAAATATTATTTAAGAAAGACCCAAAAAGTTTCATATTTTACCCCAAAAAAGCGAAAAATTAAAAACTGGTAATAATCACATAACTAATTTTATTCACGTTTTTTTATAATTATAAATATAATACTCAATATAATTCTCTAATGAATTTCTGGTTATGAATATAAACTCGAAAATATTTCTGAAAAACATTTTCAGGATCAATTCGAAAAAATATTGTTCAAATTGCCAAAAATAGCAATTATTCGTAATTTTTCGAGCTCGAAAAGCGATACAATGTAACAGAACTTTCCTCTTCTCTTTTTCAACTAAGAAAATTACTATTTTTAATTTTTTTTATAATTATTTAAAATTTATCAATAAAAAAACTTTATTCAATATATTATATAATAATTGTAATGTTACTTATATGTTATGCTATTTAGCGTTTTACGCCGGAAATTAGCTCTTTGAAGTTAAAATTATTATATTTTAAAGAAAATTCACATTTTTTAATAATTTCAGGTTTTATAAGTCTTTTTCACGGAAACTGGGTATTCGAAAATAAAAAATAAATTATTAGACTTCACAGATACTAAAGTTTTGAAAAACTTTCTTTTTTCGGTTAGGATAGCGTTTTTGCCGGAAATTGGCATTTTTAAACAAAAATTATTAGATTTTAAGGATATACTAATTTTTTAACAATGTTGGTTTACCTTAGCGTTTTACACCGGAAATTTCGTATTTTTAAACCAAATTCATTATAGTTCGAGCAAGATTTACAATTTTTCATTTTAATTTTTTTATTTATTGATTCTTGATTAAAAATTATCTTTAATTTTCTTTTGTGTTAAGGTATCATAAACAATTTCGAAATTTGAAAATTGGTATTGTTGAAGAAAAGTTATAATTTAAAGAAGATTTTCCGTTTTTGAACAATTTTGGACTGTGTTAGTCTTTTTCGTTAGATTTCTTTATAAAAAAAATTATATGTCAAAGACTCACAATTTTTTAACAATTTTTGGTTAGATCATCATTTTATTATGTTATGTTATATTACTGTTTTTCGCTAAAAATCATTTTATCAATTTAGAAATATGATTATATTTAAACTAGATTCATTATTTTCGTACAATGTTAGGTTATGTCGACATTTATTTCAAAAAATAATTATTTTTAATAAATAATCATTGGCTTTTGCAGAAGATTACAAATTTTTGTATACAAAATATTTCGAAATTTTGTTACTGGAAATCTGTATAGATTTCAAAGATGATTGGAAATTTCTGAAGAATTTCATTTCATATTAACCTTTTTAACGGGAAATCAGTGATACTAAAAAAAAAAAAAAAAAAAAAAAAAAAAATTTGGTTTTAAATAATTTTATTTTATTGGATTTGAAAAATATTTACAATATTTGAATGATAATATGTTATTTTTGTTTTTTGTCACCCAAAATCGGTTATTTTGAAGAAAAATCATTAGACTTGAAAAATAGAATTCAGTTTAAAAAAATTTAGATTTTAAGTTAAGAAATCAATTTTCATTGCACTTGAAAAAATATTTTCATGGTTTTTCTTTTCTATTATTTTAATTAGTAGATACTATTAAATTTAACATTTCTGTAATAATAGTAATTGTATTATATATTTTTAATTGCTGTTTGTTACCTAGTATAGTGCATTTCTTCTTATATTGTTTCATTCTGATGTTTAATTTCAAAAAAAAAATTGGATTATTTTCTTTTTTGTTTTAGAAAAATAAAAATTCGGTAGAAAATTCAGAACGTTAAAAAAAATCAGTTATTAATAAAAATTTTTTTAGATTATTTTGGTATCTTTTGACGAAAATAAAAATGTTTTTGGTCTTCCCCGACTGATATTTTACATTTGGACTAGAAACAAATTCTTCCAAAATATTACAAACCATTTCCTCTAAAATTAAAAAAAAAGTTATCAAAATAAACAATAATCATCAATTTTCTTTTAATAATTTTTGATTAAAGTAACGATCCCAACCTTAGAAGTTACAGTATTTGACCCACTTTTATCATTTTTTTCCAAAACATTTGTATTTTTCTAAAAACAAAAGAAACGAAATTTTTTTTTTTTTAGCAGAACGAAACAATATAAAAAGAAATGTTTTATATGAAAGAATTGTGAATTGATAAACGCATTTATTATTACGTTATTAGGTTCCTAAAAACTAAAAGAACAAGTTTTTCTCTTTAATATTAAATATTTATTTTGAAACGTAGTAGAGGAGGGCCCATGATATCACATCTATAAATAGAAAATAGATATTAATACCTGTTAAAAAAATATGTCTTCATGAATCACAAAAATAAAAAAAATAAAATAAAATAAAAATAAAAAAAAAATTTTATTTGTAGAATTTCACTTAAAAGAGCAGGCCAAAGTTCCCACGTGATTAATATTGATTGACATTCTCCTCCCTTTTAGAGTTTGGAAAATGTGTAAAAGGTATTAATTTTTTTTAAATTCTACGTTTTTGGTTTTTTATTTATTTATTTTTTCACGCCTACCCTGAAAGGGAAATGGCTTAATGGTATACTAATGGTATACTACGTTTTTGGTTCATTATACGTTAAACTTTTAAAAAGGAAAAAAAAAACTTAAAAAATTTCCAAACAATTAAAAAAAAGAATGTTCTACCATAAATACTTTAGAAGCTATAACATCTTGAAGAGATTTTTCACCAAAAGAAAGTTAAAATTTCAAAATTAGAAAAATGATTGATTATAGCTCTTACAAAACATCCGATATAGTGTCTTATATCAGGCTGCTTTTAGTAGAATTCTTTTTACAAATAAAAAAATTGAATTATTGTAACTGTTTTGTTTCAGTGCCACGACCCAATAAAATTAATAGATGAAATATAAAATAAAATAATAAATAATTATAATAATAATAATAGATAATAAAAGTAACAATAAAAGATTTATATGTTTTCTCCAAATGACGATTTTAAACCTTGACTTCTGACGATTTTCTTTTTCAAGCACAAGCGTCAAAGAAAATAGTGAAAAGTGATAACATCAATATATATATATATATATATATATATATATATATATATA